>JBBPLN010000006.1:0-89279 GCA_038089815.1 Sutorius eximius | reverse complement strand
GAGATCAAGAAAACAAAAAAGCAGACGAAGATCTTCGCAACGTTAAAGTCATCTCCAGCTTACATGGTGTGGTTGACAGGGTGCGATCGCAAACTGTATAAACGACTCGAGATCTGCCTGGTATGCAGTCCGTACATGCAATAGCTCTTCGTGTACATATCTGTATCCTTGATTACAGTAGGTTCTCATGCCACGGAACGCACAGCGACGGTGGATCGCTGATTCGTGATATGACACACGCAATCGACGCCTTCCAGCTAAAACGCACCCCAATACCATAATCCAATGGCCATCAGGTTGCACGATGGTGCTGGAAGAGTTGCTCGATTACTGTTGCTGATCCCAAAGAGGTGTTCCTCGTTCCTCTATCGATCAATCAGAGCCTTTGACACGCAGTTTTAAGGGGACACAGCGACGAATGAGTAGTAATATGGCTTGATACGAAGTCGTGATCTTCGCAGAAATGGTCCGAATCGATCGGTTCAACATATGTCAGGAGGGAAACAGTGCGTTCTAGGACTGGTGCCCGCGCTACGACGAGCTGGAAGCCATTAGGTGAACACAATACATAGGGAGCGTCGATTGTGGAAAACGGGAGTAAACGTTTGAACATGCATTAGAAGGAACCCAAATCTGACCACGAGGTCTCTTTCGGTGGTTTCAAGTAATCCATTCGCATCACCGTTTTCTCTCTCGGCAGAACTATGTCTTGGATTTTTTCGCCTTGCTTGAGCATCGTCCAGCGTATGACACGGGGATCTTGACGTAGTTTGAGAGCCAGCGAATTGAGGGTGCGAGGTGACGTGTCAAAGTACATGGTCCAATAGCTGGAATACGGTAGGCGGTCAGACAGGGCGATGAAATGTCGAACCAAAACTTACTCTCCCATGGTCTGACTTTTTTTATGTCTCCTCATCACTTGGGGTAATGTTTGCGTCCCCCAGTACTCGATATTCCGAACGACACCGCCCTGGTCCATTACATGGCGTGCAGACATTGTTACCAAGTCTTTGATGTGTCTCTAAACCGCCTGGTTAGTCAAACATCTCACCGAGAGACGTAGCACGTACATATTCCCTGAAGTGAGCGGATATACATAGCATCTGGTAGAACGGCATTGCTCTGACGGGTGTGTGAGAACAAGGTTTGAATCTTGGTCCAAATTACTAAGCTAAATGGGGGTCACGGCCGTGACGCGTATATGTTTTTAGCGAACACGGAGGAAGTTTTTGTCCATCGTCAGATTGTCTCGTCCATTGGAACCAAGTTGAGCTCCAACTTCACCGCTCTTGCAGGCACCTCCGCCGTCGCCAAACTACGCAATCGGCGGCTTGTCTTTTAATTTCCGACCGCTCTGGGTGTCGTCGAGGCGTGGTTGGTCAATTACCCCGAAAAGCGTTGTGGCCGAGCACGTGTCTAATTCGTGGGTGACTTATCAGTAAGTGTTCGTCTTCCGCTGGTGGGTGATTGCGGCCCGCATGTTCTCGGAATTGAGAAAATCGTATTCGATGAGATCCCCCCACACGCAATATGTTGGTATGGGACCGTAACCTCGGAACGAACCTTCCTTTTCGCGACGACCGTTCCCAACTCGCCCGCCCGTCGTAAAATAGAACGTTCCGCGGTACAGATCATTGACCGATTTTGGAGTCGCTGGCAAGACTGGTCTATTCGATTACCTATCAGACTTGACGTGACCCGATTCCCCGGAAACACCACGATAGACGGTTCTTGCTTGCGTAAGGTGGGCGTTTTGTAACCATATACCACTTCTCCGGTGATAAATGAAATTGATATAAAGAAATCCGGTCACATTTCGCGTCATCCAAAAATTGGTGCGATACCCACGGATACGTACCTGAGGAGGATTGCACCGAGAATGTTGGCCACTTCTGCTGACCTGGGGATGTTCTGTGAGCGAACAGCAATCAACTCATTCCATAGATCTGTCAAGTCGTGCTTTGGCTCCTTGTGCCATGGCAGCCAAGCCGACATGTTTGCTCATTCGATCCGGGCGTTGTGAAGAGGGGCTAGCACCCGCAAGTCACCGATCAGCGCTCGCGCTCAGCCTTGGGCGGCAGGCCGTCGGTGGTGATCAAGGATGCTTCCATAGTTCATTGTCTGTCAACCTTGTCCTTCTATCCTTGCGTCACCGCAGATCGTCCTTTTCGTATCCGCCTCTATTTCCTGGTCTGATCAAGTTCTGGTAAGACTGCTAATCTAACTAGAAGGCGCCGTAGAGTCACCTGGCGCGCAACGGTTGCTACATCGTGTGACGTGTCTACATCCCACTTCTTCTCCAAGCGGTCTGGAGGTCTCTGTACTTGTAACGCATTTCGTTTCTCTCGTGGTGCCTGGTCAATTTCGTGCCCCTTGCATCGCCATCGAGTGCCCATGTCTCCGGTTTACTGCAGGCTCTGGTTTCCTACTTACCCCTTCCATACGCTCCGTCCCGCGTGCATGCGCGGAGGTACACGAGATCCTACATTCTTCTTCTTGCGGAATCACTTCCCTGTACGTCAATTCGGCCCATCAAATTAATCGCGCGTTCTGCCTATCCAATTCCCAGATTATTCCTTTTCTATCACCAAGGTTCTCCTTTCCCCTTCTTAAAGCATCGTTCGCGTGCGCAGACTCCTTTTCGAGCTTCATCCTCTTCCCCCACCATGTCTGCTTCGCTGCGCCTTGTGGCGGAGGGTAACATTCGTCCTCCACGCCTCCAGCCTTCTCCCTCCCTCCCGAATTTGCGGTGCGTCCAAGTGTATCGTCGTATGTATTCGGGCCTCCCTTACTGCCACACCCACGTGACATAGCACGCGCAATATTTCCTCCGACCCTCCGTCGACGCATCCACAACCAACCGCGCATAAATCCTCGTCGACTCAGATCCCATCCCTCAGCCCAGCAAAATTATCACCCAATCTCTCCATTAAAGACGGTGACACGCACGCAACTAGGCGCCCCCGTCAGCAGTCCAAGAACCAACACTATCTAACTCCGCCTCTCACACCCTCCTCGTCACTCAGAAGTGACAGTACGGACCCAGATTCAACAGACCTGAGCGCTCCTAGCGACGAACAAGCCCCCTTTCCCTCCCAAAATATTCCCTTTGGTGATTCTGCTGAAAGCCGTTTCTTGATTGTGAATTTCTCACCGTGTCATACGCGAGCTAAACTGATGGCGACGATTCAGATTGGCAATGTTCCAAACGACCTCTCCGAGGACGTGATTGGTCCCTATTTCCACTCGCTGGCAGCGCTTCCGGACGACTCGTCCCAGGCTCGACCAAACTCGCAAAGTGTCTCGACGACAGGGAACATCATTCAGACCATCTACTACTGCTTCCAGGAAAAACGCGCCATTATCCTCGCGTTCTACGACATACGTGACGCGGAGCGAGTCAAACGTCTTATTGAGGCCAATGGCTCACATCCACACCACGGTATTGATGTAGACGACAAACAGAGGACCCCATATCAAACTACGGCGGGATGTCCATGGATGCAGGCATTGACTTGCTTGTTCATAACTCCAGATCATTTCTTACAGGTCAGTCTCTCTGTACTCCGTGCTGCAACGTTCTCAACCACCCCAGCTCCTTGGTCAGTCAGCAGCCGTGACACGCACAGAAGGCACATTTTGTGTGTCAGTGGGTGGAATGATGGCGGAGCGTGAACAGAAGGGTTGGGGCAGAGTTCGCTTCTTCGTGCCAGTCAAACTCAAAAGCGAGCTGGCGAAGTATGGAGAGCTCAGGTCCTTCCGCCTCTTGAAGGAGGATGAAGAACAATGCAATCAGGCAGGTCTTACTTTTGAGACTATCCTTACATGGGCACCGGCATTCGGATTCCGATACCGTAGTCGCCCGACTGCCCTTTGAGCTATTTGCCCGCCCACGGGCACTTCTCATTTGTTTGCCTCCCCCTCGATTCGCGCCTCACTGACTATTTTGTACCTCGTCAGCTCTTCATGGTCGAGTACTACGACGTTCGCGCGGGGGAGTTAGCATGGGAAAGTTTAGACGGGCGGGTAGTTGAGAACATGAAACTCCGGCTCATTCAACGAGATGCCTTACGTGGTGCATTTGGGCCACGGGATCTAGAAAAAGAAGATTTAGTTGGCCTAGAAGGTCACGTCGGAGGTGGACATGCCGCGGAGCCGAAGACGCCCACGGCTTCCACGTACTTATCCCAGTCGCAAACGGCCACCACTTCGAGCGGCGTTCCCTTCCCTCTCCTGAATGACGCGGGAGCCTGCGACTATCCAGTGTCTCGTGAACGCGACGGAGCCAACGCCATCAGCTTGGACGCAACTTCTGCCGCAAATAGCCACAAGTCCCCCATTCCTGATCGCCAGAAACCCCCCTCTCGTTACACTAGGGACAACATCGAGGTCAACGAGGACGAAGCATTTTCCGTTGATCACCCCCACGAGCGTATTGGCCCCTTCATCCCCGATCAGTTTGCTAGACGTGGATCGAACAGTTTCTTTTTCGACGCTGTTCGTTCTCGCACACATCACAGGTTGGCTGACACGGATTACATGCGGACTGCCAGGATGAACTCCGTTGCATTCGATCGCACACAAGTTTGTCCCTTTGAAGTTGCTCAGATGGCTGGTGGCGCGGCGGACCTGTGCGCCTCCCCGTGTCCAGGAGCCCAGCCACACTTTGTGCACGACTACTTCCCTCATACGGATCGCTACCCGGGAGATGCACCTATTCAGTCTCCCTGGGTCTCCCCGTCTCTTGCTCACGGTTTGCAATACCCGGTCTCTTCACAATCCCCCATGCCCATGTGCCCTTCCATATGCTGGGATGCGTCCACAGGCACTTGGGTCGCTTGGGGCGCACCAGGGATCCTATCAGAGCAATGGTCTGCGTTTCCACCACCCTCGGGGTATTATCACGGAGCTACCTCCCAGGCTGTTCCCTATTCTTATCCACCACATGCATCGCCGCCTCTAGTCCATCATCCATACGGCGGGGCGACTGGCCGTGTATATCCCACGACATATCCGGCTTCTCCGCGGGCTCTTCCGGAGAACAACCAGCTAGACATTCGTAAGATCGAACAGGGCCTTGACACGCGAACCACGGTCATGATCAAGAACATCCCAAATAAAATGACCGATAAAGAGCTAATTGCGTACATCAACAAAATTTGTCCTCGGCGTATCGATTTCCTCTACTTGCGGATGGACTTCCAGAACGGTACGAAACCCACAACGTTAAATGGGTCCATGGAATTGACATTATCGTTTACCCGGTAGGGTGCAACGTCGGATATGCATTCGTCAACTTTATTGGCGTGGAGGATCTCTTGCGGTTCGCAAAGATGACGTTGGGTGAAAAGTGGTAAGCCATAAGTGGATGCCACCAATTGAGTGGGCCTGACGCCATTTCACAGGAACATGTATTCCAGTGAGAAAGTGCTGCAAATGAGTTATGCAAATTATCAGTGGGTCTTTGCGCACTAAATGCCTGACGTCGTTAAAGGGGACTTGGCATTAACAGGGGAAAAGAAGCACTCGTCGAAAAATTCAAGAACTCGTGCATCATGGACGAGCGTGAGGAGTGGCGTCCAAAGATATTCTTCTCCGATCCAGGTCCGAAACAAGGACTCCCAGAGGAGTTCCCAAAGCCCACACACATGCGCAGAAAGGAACGGAGCTCCTATAATCGCGGGGCACTATTTGTGCCAGGCATTAATGGCGGAACGGGATACCCCAAGACGTTCTTGAATGCTGCGAGTTCTCACCAACGCAATAATCGTTCATCCGCAACGGCACAGGGCGACGAACGACAACGAAAACCGAATTACTCCACTAATGACAGTAACGTGTAATGACAGCTGCGAGCGTCGCAGCTGTCTCTTGCACACCGTTTGACTCTGGTTATACCGCCGTCTCGTCCCTTTACCCTGTTTCCCGCGCTGCTTCATCTGATCACCTTGACCAGTTGTATACGTACTTCATTATCTTATACTTTAAGTTCTAACCGACACTCAGTGTACTCTTTGCTTCGTCTGGCACACGTCTCGATGTGTTTTTCTGGCTTTATGCCATCCGCATTTATTCAGTAACGCCGAGCAGTATAAACCATACCTCTAGATTAGAGAATGTATTGCGACTGTCCCTTGTCGCGTAAAGAGACTTGAAATAAGGTTCGTTTTCGCCTGATCCGCGGATGATCCGCGGAACCGTAAACCTTCGCTTTCCTGGAGGACAACATTCGGAGATGAAACAGACATCGACTCCGACACAAACACGACGGTGTGGTGGGAGCGCGACACGATTGACGGTGTCGTAGGGATTAACCTTTGGGAGGTCGAGTTCGTCAAGGTAGCGCCTGGGCCACTTTCTCGATGTTGGACGGTGTCCGAACCGTCCAGCGTGTCGGAGACGACGGCTGCAAGGTGGCAAGAGGCAGTCGCCAGACATCGTAAACGTGACAGAAGCCAGGTCCCTCGACTTGCGTGGATGTCTAGGATGGCAGCACGAAGCGGCGTCGTGCAGCTGGCTGAGATGGGTGAGGGTGGAAGCAACCATGGGTCGTCTTAAAAAGGCAATTCGTACAGAGTCATCGTTGTTGAGCGTGCAGCCACCGCCAGTTCAACCGACCTCGGACCGACCCACGTCAACAGCGACGAGCCCCGTTCTGCACACCATCGCCAATCTTTATCGACGTTTCATCGCTATCCAAGATGGAAGCGCCGCCTTTATCCAAGCTAGAAGAAGAGAAAGCTCGCACCGCACGACGTGTGAAGCTCAAGTCCTTGAATCTCTCCCTCGACACACCAGGTCTGTCGCGACACTTGACGGAACTATTATGTCTTACCGATGCAACAGAATCCTCGAAACTTGATTCGTCTCTCAAGCGTCACACCGCGCTCATCAAGCGCATGCGTCAATCCATCGGTGCAGATAACCGCGACCAGATCATCAAGGACATCGACTCGCTCTCGCTCGAGAAATACATCGACGAAATAGCCGGTGCTGCGCTAGATGGCATCGCACGGTGCAAGACGGAGAAGGACGTCTGGGCAGCGGTGGAGGTGAGCGGTCTCAGACACCGTGGGGGTTTAGAGTTGTACTCACATGCTTCCAGGTCATATGCACTCTCCATAGACGGTTCCCAACTTCGTTCACTCCTGCTCTTGTTGACATGTTAGCTTCCGCAATCGCCGCTCCATCGAAGACAGCCCTTTCCGCACTCCCGCCCGACCAACGTGAGAAGGAGGACGCCGCAAGGATCGCCCGTCAACGACCGATCCTTCGGGTGTGCTCCGAGCTTGCTCTCGTGGGCATCATTAGGGATTCTCCAACCAGAAGTGGTGGCGAGTGGATAATGAAGGCCATGAAAGAATTGGTACACCATACTCTGCTCCGTCGCACGGGTCTAGACTGACATCCACATAGCTATCAAACGATCCCACCCTGTCTTCTCTCCCCCTCCTTTCAACATTTCTCAAGTCATATGCGCGCCCATATCTCGGATTGATGCCTGCACACAGTAAGCAGATACCCAGCGACTCAGAGCCTGGAACTCTCTCCTCTCTCGCGACCACGGAAACTCTAGGAAGCTTTCCACCCCTTCTCAATGAAGATGAAGAACTCATAGAACAGGACATACGTGATCGGTTTAAACGCATGTGTGAAGGGTACTTTGACAGTGTAGCCAAGAAGCTAGTTATGGAACACAAAGTATGTCGATGCATTATCCTCCCACATCACCCGTGCTCCAGTTTGGATTACCCAATAGCGCCTCCAAGAACAGGACCGTCGTAACCATGAAGCATACATTCGTTCTGGTGAAATATTCGAAGACAGGCAGCAAGCATACGAGAAAATGACCAAAGGATACGAAAAGCTCCTTGCAAGCTGCCAAACGTATGTCCAAATCCTCGCGCCACGTCTTGCCATTAACAACATGGCCCCAGCCTTTCCGAGTTGCTGTATCTTCCGATGCCTGCACTGCCAACTGCTTCCCAGAAGTCGGACTCGATCCAGATTGGGTCACAAGCTGGTGGAATACTAACGGATGAATCGGAGGATATGTCGCTCGTGTCTGGTGGGAAGTGGGAGGACGAAGAAGAGCGAAAGTTTTTCGAGGACATTCAGGATCTGAAGGATTTTGTGCCGAAGAGTGTCCTTGGTATCGAATCAGAAGAAAGAACCGACAAGTCAGCCGAAGAAGAGAGGGAGAAAGTTGAAAAGGAAAAGGCGGAGGCGGAGGCGGAAGCGAAGAAACTGGAACAAGAGCTTGAGGGTCTCAAAGCCAACGGGGAAATACATACCAATGGGAGTTACCATCCCGGAGAAGGACTGGACAGCCAAGACGACGAGGATGGGTAGGCTTACCGAGCTTTCGTGGACCATTATTCGAAGTATCTCACGAGATGTACTAAAACTTTCAGCGCAGTCACACCTACACCAGCGTCGCCCAGACCTTCGACACCCTCTTTGTCTCCCCAACTTGCACCGCCAGGTCCATCACAGCTTCTTACAGCTCTCTTGGCTCGCCTCCCAGATGCCACGAATCGGGCGATGATCGATCAAGCCGCGGTGGACTTTGCGTTTCTCAATTCCAAGGCCGCCAGAAAAAGGCTCGTCAAAGTGGGTTCCTTTTCACAGATCTCTCTTGGGGCAGTTTAATAAGGTTAGACTAGTTCATGACCACCGTTCCAAAGAATAGAACCGACCTCCTGCCGCACTACTCCAGGCTGATTGCCACATTAAGTAAGTACATACCGGACACAGGATCGGAACTAGTTACCTTCGTAAGTCGTCTCATCCGACTCGTTTTCAATTCGGTATGGAATTCAGACTGACCGAACGTACCAAGTTGGATGAGGAGTTCCGGTATTTACAAAGGAAAAAGAACGTCGTTAAAGGACTTGCCGAATTACGAATCAAGGTGTGCTGCCCTATTGAACAACAATATACTGATTAATCATCCCACATAACCTACAGAACATTGTTTTCCTGTCGAACCTGACAAAGTTCCGCATCGTGCCCTCTCACCTGATATTGCACATGTTCAAAGTTTGTCTCGATGACTTCTCTGGAACGAACGTAGAAAATATGGCCCTTCTACTCGAAGGATGTGGACGCTTTCTTCTACGGAGCGAGGATACCAAGGAGAGGTTCAGTACCATGGTGCGGTTCTAACTGTGTGTAGCATCGGCTTTATCGACGAGCTTACTGTCATCTAGCTCGAGCTCATGAAGCGCAAGCAAAATATGCAACATTTTGATCAAAGGCAAATACTCCTGCTCGAGAATGCCTACTACCAGGTTTGAACCTGTATAAGCAGTTGGGATTGGACGCTGAACATCTATCAAGTGCAATCCCCCAGAACGTGCGCCACGTGTTGAGAAGGAACGAACCCCGATCGAGCTTTTCATTCGCCACCTCATACACGACGTCCTTTCCAAGAAAACCATCGACAAGGTGCTGAAGCTCATCCGGAAGTTGGATTGGGACGATCCCCTTGTACAGCGTTCTTTGCACAAGGTTTTCACGAAGCCCTGGAAAATTAAATACAGCAACGTCAGTTTGCTTGCGATGTTGACGTACGACCTGCAGCGCTACCATCCCGCTTTCGCCATCACCGTTGTCGATCAAGTGCTCGAAGACATACGTCGGGGAGTGGAACAGAACGTATACAACACGAATCAACAACGGATAGCAACAATGAAGTACCTTGGAGAGTTGTACATCTACCGTCTGGTGGGCTCCAGCTTGGTGTTCGACACGTTGTGGTTACTCGTAACGTTCGGACATCGTCAGTTCCGCTTCCATCCGCATTGCATTCTTATTCACATTACATTCTAGCTGACGGCCAACCATTGCCACGTCAACCCTGCGCGCTCGACATGCCAGATGACTTTTTCAGAGTTCGCCTGGTCTGCGTGATGCTAGATACTGTTGGCATGTGTTTTGACAGAGGCAGCCAGAAAAGAAAACTTGATAGCTTTTTGGTGTTCTTCCAGGTGAACGTTCTTCACTGTCAAGTTGCAATGACACTGACACAAGACCCAGTATTATGTCCTATGTAAAGACGAGCTTCCTATGGATACAGATTTCATGTTGTTCGACTCCCTTGAGGTAAGCCAAATTTGTAGGTTTCGTGATCACGACCTCAGCCTTGTGCAGGCTATCCGACCGAAATTGGCAATGCCGAAATCTATCGAGGAAGCTGCTGCTGCAGTCGATGAAATGTTCAATACCGCCATGCAAAACGCTGGACGTGAGTAGTAACCCTGTCTTTCCTTCCTTGGCTGAACATGCGTGAAAGTTACAACCGAGGGCGATAGTGGCGATGAAAGCGAGGATGGCGAGGAACGACCCCAAGAAGGAGATGACGACGAAGATGACACAGGTGGTCAAGAATCTGCAGTGAGCATCGATTTGCGAGTCTTGCTAAAGAAAGTTATAGAAATACCTTCGCACAGACTGAAGAACGCGCCGCGTCACCAGAACCTGTTGTGGTACTCTCCGCTCAGGAATACCTTGGTCCCTCGGAAGAAGCTGATGCAGAGTTTGCCAAAGAACTTGCTAAAATCATCACGGATTCGTCCGCTGAGTCAAGA
The DNA here is from genome assembly GCA_038089815.1 of Sutorius eximius. Lineage (NCBI taxonomy): Eukaryota > Fungi > Basidiomycota > Agaricomycetes > Boletales > Boletaceae > Sutorius > Sutorius eximius. The sequence goes on along the minus strand of JBBPLN010000006.1, from coordinate 78,687 downwards.
AAGATTGAGAAGAAGGCAGCCTGGTGGAACTCTGCTACACTCGCTCCTGGTGCTAGAAAGAGGCGCGCCGATGATAACGAAGGAGATGGCGATGGCGACGGTAACACAGGTAGCGCTAACGGCGAGTCGGTCATGAACTTTACAGTGATCGCGAGGAGAGGAAACAAGCAACAGGTCCATCTGTCAAATGTCCATGCACGACCTAGACTAATTTCTTTCATAGACGCGATACTTGCCCATCCCTACGGAATCTGCGCTAGCAATAGAGACTCGTTCGGCACAACTTCAGGACAAAGAAGAACAGCAATATATGAAACGCCTGGTCTTGAACCTTGAGCAGAGCCAAGAAGCCGAAGAGCTGAAAGGTAGCTTCCGATATCACCTGAAAATCAACGTTTTAGTGACACCTTACTCGACAGCGTTGGAAAACCGAAACCGGACTAGCGCGATCAAAATTCGCTATGTTGGATAACAGGCGATGTCATGTCGCACCGGCATAGGCCAATGAACAGGCGCATTGCAGTAGCCTTTTTCGCTCGACCGCGATCACTGCGGTTCTCGCACCTACTTCCCGGCTTCGCACTTCCGGCTAAGACCCATACAAGTCTTCATGACTTGATTGTGGTGTCTTGGGCGTACCTTGTCTCTGGCGTCCACAGACCAGGTTCAGTATCCATGTACTTTGACGACCCATCTGTACAGCAACCCTGTAGTCACAGGTGCAAGGCAGCAATGATCGTAGCACTTTACGCGACTTGCATGTTTCCCAAATCACTAGACACCGAAATCTGTAGCACGATCCCTTTCTTTAATCCTCGAGTTTCCCCCCTAAAAGTTGAGCAACTACTCGCGCCAACTACAATATGTACCGCCATCGTCCACACTCCTGCTATTTCTCCTTTGATGTAATGAGTCAGACAACGCCAAAATGGTAAGCTTGTCTACCAGATCACCTCATCACAAGCCTGCTGCATTCTCCATACACTCGCACCACCTTGTCTCTCCTACCGGGCGTGTCCATGCACGATTCCGACGACAACTACTTCTCGGATGATTGGGTACTCGATGACAAGACCCTCGCCCTTCTTGATGAGGAGGAATCCAAGTTCAAACGGATCACCAGCGTCCAAACTCAACAAAGTGGTGCGGTTGCGCCCCCAGCCAAACGCCAAAAAACGACGGGAACATGGCAACCTCAAACTGAGCCGATCAGCACTGGGACGATCCGCCGCGCGAACACTTTGGAGGACATGGAAGACCTTCCAGACATCTCCATTCGGCAAGACGGCACCTATGGTCTTCTGGACAGGCAAAGGCGCCCATCGGCCTCTGCTAACCGGTCGGGAATCGCTTCAGGATCCAATGCCGTTGCGCAGGTAGGATGCGGGTCCAGACCCACGACCGCTCCCTCATCCAGAAGTTCTGTGCCTGTCGCGCGCAGTACCTCTGGGACAGGTCCGGCGAGGGCACCTCACGTTTCATCTCGTCCGCCTTCCTCTGCGCGTGCTACGCGCGTTGCCCACTCACCTGTTTCATCACAAGAACTTCCTCGGGTGCGCTCAGGACCGCCACAACGGGTCAATAGGGTTCCACCTGCGGCTGCCTCCAGTGGTCATGTTGAGCAGCTACTCCGACAAATAGAAGAGGTGTGACATTTGTGGATACATGGTTGGGTTGTACCTAAAGACCGCATTTTATAGCTTCGTAAAAAGAACGAAGCTATGCAGACCGACATGGAAGCAGCTTTGAATGCAAAGTTTACCAAGGAAGGTGAGGTGACTATCCTCCGAAAACGTATGGAAAAGGTGCATGGCGCGTAGATTTGCGCAGGGATGATTCATAATGAACGGTGGATTCGTACAGACAGCCCAAGAGCATTCAGCCCAGCTCGCAAAGCTCAAGGCCGAGAAGGATGACGCCGATGCAAAGCAAGTTCTGTTGCAGAAACAGTACGAGGCAGATAAAGAACGTTTGAAAACGGAATTAACTTTTAAAGTAAGGAACACATATGCCTTTGGGCGATTGATCATATGTTCCCCAGCGCCACGAGTTAGAGACTTCTTCGAGGAAATATTCTGTACCTCCCTTACCCAAAAACGATGTTTTGCAAATAGCGGAACCATTGCCCTCTCAACCTCAGAGATCGGGTCAATGGGGCTTCAGTGGTCCTTCTCGGCCAGCTCCAGAAACTCCTCGTCGCCCCCGCTTTGGTGTCATATCAGACTTTGAAAAACCAAAGAAAACGCCTACGTCGGAGAGGAAAGGTCACCCGTCAGGATTCCAGGCTGGTCCTCCGCGTTCGCAACGCACAGTGGGACGCAAAGGAACGGAGACCGTCTCGTTTAGTGCTGCCGTGAGTTTCTTTGGAATCGCTTGTGAAGTACGACTAAATTTGCTTCCCAGCATCCTTCCCCTGTCATTCCAAGTACTAGTCCAGTGCCTCAGGGGTCGAGCAGTCGATTTCCCGAACCCGAGGTATTTAGTACTCCAATGGGTGACGGAGGTGTCGTAGAAGACTTTGTCCCTCCTGTTGATGTTGGCGTTAGTGATGTTCATATGCTGGACGAAGGGACCCCGGTGATGACACAACCTTCCCAAGAAAACAACGCTGTTCTGGCACATCCGAGTTGGAATCTTGTTGTTGGTGTTCATGTCGTTTGACTCTTCCAAGAGGCTGATGTTTGGTAGCTTCACGACATCATGCAGACACATACACTACGGGAATCAAAACTCCCGACACTGCAGCTACTCATGTGTGCCTCTCCAACAGAAACGAGTCAAGTCCTGTCTTACGGTGCTGCGCTAACACGAATATTTGATACCCTTGGGGCCGTCCCCGCTGATCCTGATAGGGACTTTGACCATGTGGCTCGAATTATGTGCAGTGCACTATGTGAGATCACCGAGTTACTAGCAAAGAATAATTTGGTCTGTCTCTTTTCTTACGTGTTTGGCCAAGGCTCAGTCCCTCCAGATTTCCCCCCTGACTGCCATTCTAAACCTACTTACAAACCTGACATACATGTTACCATCGATCCCTGCTCTCCTGCTGCGCGTTCCAGATCACGATGAGACGCCACGACTGTTGGGGGCACTGCATGCCGTCATTCATGACCAGCTCCAGAAACTTGATGTGACGACTGGGAATGAGCCTCCCGAACTTTGTTCACTCGGAAGAGAAACATTATCTCTTTACGAGGCACTCTCGTGGCAGATTCCTGATGACCTCGAAGACAGGTCTGCCTCATTTACAAACGACTTGCACATCACTCGCTAACGCGTGAATGGATTCAGCTTGAGCACGTGTCCGACCATGTCCTCCTTGTTCACGATGTTGCTCCACCCCCACCGCCCAGTGTGGTTTCTTATTGAGAGCATGCGGGTACTCCTGTGGTTGTCGACAAGTATGGTCCATGCAATCTTTGGCAGTCTCCGAACCAACATCGATTTCAGGACGGAACCTATCTCGTTCATTGCTGTCACGTCCCACAAGTGAGCGGACACGAGACAACGGTGAACCGGATCTTGCTTGTCATCCACAAATTGGTCTTGTGTGTTCTCTACTGACCGATACGAACCGCCAAGGACCCGAGGTACGTCGTTCAAGCAAGTTGTTTCTTTCCTACACTGTCCTCGCGACCACAGGCAGACGAACTCAAGAGCCATATCATCATGTTCTTTGGCATCCTTTCCTATGCCCACCCTGATGTACACACTCTCCTAGTTGAATCCCAAGAATTGATCCCATCGATCGTCCTTTACCTCTATCATTTAGTTGCACCGATTTGGGATGAGAGCGGAACGATCTCCAGTGATCCTCAGCTTGCTACGAGGTACTTCAGCAGTCGTCGAACGAAAAATCCCATTTGACTGATTCTTGGGTGAACAGAACAATACGCATTATCAATCACACGACGTTGCTGCTTCATCACTTGGTCATAGGTGAAGACTCGGCGCTTGACCTGCGCGAACGCCTCTTGCGCGCACCAGCAAGGACATACCAAGGATTGATCCACTTCTTTATTCTGACACTAGGCCGACTCAGCTATGCGAACCCTCCTTGTTGGCTGGATGCAAAGGATAGACAACGACTGGTAGGAGTCGCAGGTCTGTGCTCTGTTATAACGTCCAGTGAACTCTCTGGTGATGGGTGCAGATCTAGCTAGAGCTCTTCTCGAGAGGGTAATCCAGGGGCCAGAGTTAGACTTGATTTGGGAAACATACCAAGACGAAGGAGAGGAAACCGAAGAAGCTGTTATGGATGTGGACGACGAGGAAGTAGAGGCTCAAAGAATTGCGGATTCGTGACGGGTATACTCGTGGATACCTCGCCTTGGAAATTACATCAGGAAACAAAACGAGTCGGGCGAGCGAGTCAACGCGTCGCGTGAATGGAGTTCTCTAAGAAATGTCCAGTGCGGCAGGCCCAACGGTCTGGTTCAACAATGACGATTCAGATCTCCAGAGCGATACGTAGCTAGCGTTACCTCGCGACAGAATTTCTTCCTCCAGTGCATGTGCCTCTTTTCGGTCTTCGACAAGGACTCAAGTGCCTGTGATCGCTTGAGTGTGAATGCACACGCCTCCGACCTGTATTTCGTTGACCACCGGAGACGAATCTTGATCTATGGATAGCAGACATTCTCCGAGTTCGCATAGGAAGAAGTGGGATCAAACCTACCGCATAAGGTGACACGGTGAGCGAGGTTGCATTCTTGGACCCGTCCAACAAGTGAGGTACAGCGATCGACGGCGCTTCTCCTGCGCTCTCGAGCCAGAAATTCCAGAGACAATCTTCCCAATCTAGAATGCGTGATCCAAACATGTAAAATCGCTCGGTACACCAAACCGGGTGGTCCTTCGGGAGAAGAATCGGTGCAAGCAGCCGGGACGGGAACGCCCTGTGCGTCGTATTGCTCAAGAGCACCGGATGTGGCGCATTGACGGGGAGTTTGTCGAGCCACGGCGCGTGATCCAAGAGCGCCGACTTGGGAATGCCATCTGGGAACAAGACCACCCGAGGCGTGCGTGCAAAGAACCTGGCCATGTTGAGGTACACGTTCGACGATGTCCCAGCGACCGAGGGCACGTGCAGAACGTGCATGGATGCGTTGGACGGTGCGTGCCTCTGGTTTGTCGCAAGGTAGCCTAGCAGGTTCTTGTACCCGATCGAGGTGGGCGCGTTCGTGGTGACGATCACGAGTGACACCGGGCCGGGCCATGTGGTAGCGGATGCGAGGGCTTCCTCGACGCGAGCATCCTCGATCCAGAGACAAGCGGTAAGCTCCGATGTATGGCCTGGACGAGCTTGGACGACGAACGTGTCTAAATGGGCCTGAGGTGGGAGGTATCTAAAGGCAACAGACAAGCGTTGAGACAACGTGATGTTCATGAACGGCAGCGACGACACGCCACGGACATCGGTCTCAACAAGGCGGGTAGCGGGGCGAGCGGCGCAAAGCACTTCCCGAGAAAACGCGTGGATCTTGACGGTCAAGAACACCACGCAGAGGCAGCAATACAACGCGAAAAGAGTGCGTAGCCGCCAGACATGCCCACTGCGTATCCGTCGAAGGTCGTCTGACAAAAAGCCCGTAGGGTCCGTGAGGAACTGCTTCAACACACAAAATCGACCCGTGCGGGACCGCTGTTCGGCCAGACCGTCCTCGAGCACACGCAGGTCGTCCTTCTCTGATTCTACGGGACCCAGAGAAATCTGCTCAGAGGCAGTGCGGACACGGTGGAGGTGCCCAAGGCTGGAGAGGTGGCTCTGGTAGCTCCCCGACACCGAAATCGACACGCGGTGCCACCTGGTTGTGGTTAGATTCGAAGGAACAGACTTGCTTTGGGGTAAATTTGCATCCATCAAAAGGAGCTGTCTTGATTCCTGTTCGCGGGATTGAGCGTGCAACGAGTAGTTCAAATCAAAGCCGGACATGACGACTTGGAATTCTGTACTCCAACGGACGTCTCCGTCCCAGGCACGTTCAAACTCACGCCGCAGAGTGAACTGTCGTGGAAAAGTCACAGCCATTGTTTGGTCAACGTATCAAAAAGACTGAGTGACGATGTGCGGATTAGATCAAAGACCCTAGATGCACTTTAAAGACGCATCTCAACACCATCATCGCCAGCCTATTCGTCTTCCTCGATATCTCCAAACTCAAACATCCCCAGACGATCGCGTTTGCCAGCCGCGGCGCACTCCTGCAAGTGCCTGACCACTTGCGGATACGCTCCGAGGTACTTGCAGTTCTTGCGGTCAATGGTCGCCAGCCCCTCCTGGAGCAGATCGGCATTGATGCAAGCGAGCGGATCCTGCGCAGAGACTGGGTCTGCGGGGTCGATCAGCCTCAGGTGCAAGGTGTTTCCCTCCTTTTGATCGATGTTGGCGATGAGTTTACGTCCTTCACAGAGCGAGCGGAAGCGATCGATCGCGTCCTGGAAGTACTCGCTGTCCGGGTTCACCAGCTTGATAAAACTACGCAACTCATCAGAACCCATTCTACATGAAAAAGAGAGCAGCAAACCTGAGGCGTGCATCCTGCGCTTGACCAGGGAGGGAACGGAATTTGGGATCAAGAGGCCGCAGATTCGAGAATTTGACAATGTCTTGGTTGCCGTAGTCGATAAAAGTGACTTCGGCTTCCTTTTTGATGGGCGATGCCCGACGAATCTTGGCACGGTACCACGAGCCATCCGAGAACTTGGCAGAGACGAGATCACCGTTTGTCGGTGTGAAGTTTGCAGGGACTGCGGCCGATTTATGATGCAGTGAAAAATCGCGCATCAACTTTTCCAGGGAAGCGATGCCTGTAGATTGGACCACTCAGTAAACCAGCTAGCAGAACGACACCATGGGCCAACCTTCGGTATTTAATACCTGGACCGAAAAGTTGAGGCCGTTCCTTGTCCGTATATCGCTGATGATGACATCGATGTACTCTGGCCTCAATGGGACAGACGCGTCCTCCTCGGGTGCCTGCGCAGCTTTTTCGGCCTCTTCGTCATAGTCTTTCCACACCTACAAGAGCATGAATTAACGCATGTCTCCGCATATGCTGGCTGAAACACACGTTACGTCGCGCTCCCTTGGCTTCGGCCTAGCGTTCATGCGTGAGTATCATTTGGCAGAATGAAACAATGGTACGGACTTCTGCATCATATATCTGCTTCGCCCACGAGAGACCATCGGCGGAGAACGGGTGCACGAATGCATACCCCTCTCGAGCAAGCGAAATGGCAACGTTCTCACTTTTCAACCACAAAGTCCCGATGAAACCCCCAGACTTGTCGGTCGATTCTACCTCAAACTCGACATCACGTTGCATATACCGCCTTGTCGCAAATTCGGCAGCTTCAGGACCAAACGGCTCGCTCTTCTCCGATGCGCTGCGAGCTGTACGCGGCACCCTGATGCCTACAAGGCGTGAGATTCTGATCGAGGACAGTGAAGGAACAAGTACCGCTGAGTACCAGGGTCAGGGTTTGGTTATCCCTGGGGAGGAACACCCTGTAGGAACAGATGTTGGTCATGATGGAAGACAATTATAGAAAAGTTTATACTTGAACCGTGAGCCAGAAGCGACATAGTCGACCACCGCAGGTATTTTCCCCTGCCGCTTGAACCCACTCAAGAACGAGTTTGCGCGCGATGCCGTCTGGACCACATGTTCGAGAGGCTACGTTGTACTTGGTCGTGAAACAACCTACCTCGGACAGATTGAGCGGCTGTTTAGGCGGTGGTTGCTCTTTTCCAGAGTGAATTCCACGCGTTTCCGTTGATGCACTACAAGACGAGTTTAGAATTGTTGGCAGGACAGATTTGTCTACGCACGCTTGTTCGGCCGCCATGAGTTTGTCATAGTCTGGCGATCTGTCTTCGTCGTCCCGGCGATGGCGAACAACGCTTGCGAGACCCTTTTCGATCAGTTGTTCTGCGACATTCCTAAGTGGTACATGGCAGGACCAGAAGTGAGCTACGATCCTCTTGTCATGAAGATTGCCTACGAGTTCTGGCCGCCATATCGAACGGTCGCACACTCCCGCTCTTCGAATTCGCCTTCGCGGGGACGGATAAAGTCGACATTGACCCTGACATGTTTTCCGATCAGCCTCTTTCGTAGGAATTCTCGGGCCTCTTGGGCATAGAATGCCTGTTTGGGATCTGAAAGTCTAGGAATTCTCTGATGAGATGCGTTGGGTCGGCAGGAATGATCAGATCCTACTTTGGGCCCCTAGTAGAGCTCAAATATAACCGGCGTTCCTTTCCGCTCTCTTTCTCGGCCACCGATATCTGGTCGCCGCTCCATACACGAACAACAAGGCCATCGAACGATGACAGATTCCCACTAGGACTGCCATTGGGCTTTGTTGATGCAGTAACAGGAGTCGGAGCAGTGGCATAAAGGCATGCTCGTTTCTCCTTGGCGATTTTTTCGGCAGCCCGAATGCGTTCCATGGCGCCACCGCTCGCAAGCATGCCTGCGTGCCAGTCGACGATACGGGCCAGACCTGCAGCGACCAAGTGCTCTGCGACATTCCCGTTCGGGTGGATGACTACACGATCTTCATGAAGAGAGTTGATATGACAGACTCAGAATACTCGCCTGAACCGATAAAGAGCGAGGCAGGTGGAGGTGGTGCGCTCGTGCCTATTTGGAAAGGGGTTGCGGGGGAATTTGGGAGCGACAAGATCACCACACGAACACCACGTTGAAGCAATCGCGATTCGGTGAAAAACTTGGCCTGTGCCGACTTAGCCCTAGACCCGGGATACAGACGAGAGAATGCACCTCTTCTGCCCAGGGTTCCGATGGTTCATCTGGCTTGGACGACGTTCTCGCGCAACGAACGCCGGCAAGTGCGATGTTGATTAGTTGGTGAGCACCATCGGGCATGAAGAGCCGAGCACGAAGGGTCGACCCGTCGCGAACCTGTTCCACCAGGGCTAGGTGGACGAGAGTGAGTGCGCGGTCGAGACAGCATGTTGCGGAAACATGCCATCGATCGATTTCCCCCTCCACTCGGCAACGAAGGCCTGAGAGTCTTGGGGCATCATATGATGAACGACACGGGGCTAGGCACGTGGCCAAGGATTGTCAGCGAAAAGAGGCGGCCGAGGTGTTTGGGCACACCTGGGGACCATGGGGATTCCAAAGGCCCAACCCGGCGGCCTTGGCATCTGCTTCCATGTCACGTTTCCGCGTGTCATCCTCGGTGGGGTCACGTTTGAGATCCTTTACTTTGACCCACCCGTGCTTGACGAGTTCCGAGGTGACGTCGAGACCGGCGATTTCAGCCGTACCGAGATCGCGCGTGATATCGTCGTTGGGGGGCAAGCTGTGTGTCGAGGTGAACGCGATGGACTTGCCGACAGTCAGTGCGCGTAAAAAGTCACGAGACTCAAATGCCCACGGCTGTAGCGTAAGCGGTGAGCACGAGTGGACCGACGATGCACGGACGGCTTGCCTCGTCTTCCCTGGTGGCGTTGCCCATTCTAGGCGCGGTCACGTCTGCGAGGTGAAGGATCCTGGGAGTTGATTGTGACACGGTGAACGAGACACGACGTGCGAGCGTGTTACCTTTCTTTTGGTGGTTGGCCCTGCGGACCTGGTGAGCCGCGCAAGACGAGGGTATCGCCAGAGATGACGGCTGTGGATGGGTTACAACGTCAGCCGTACGAACGGTCGAACGTACACCCACATTTGACGACCTAGACGTTGTTAGCCATGGTCGACGTACGAGAAAGAGAGGTATATACCGCTTTCATGGACATGGTTGATGGTTGAGAGCGTGTTTCCTGATTGGTATCACCTCCTGCACGCGCTCGACACGAGTACAGGATCTCGTAGCAGTGCCTCGCAAGTAAAAGCGGCGGCGGCACACTGCCCCGTTTCATTCACCCTCTTGCCCATTGCCTACTCGCTACAGCGTATGAACACCTCCCGATTCCATGAACACCTCACGTCCGACGTTTCCAACGATGACCACCACCCTGAGCCTGCCAGAAGAAACGCTACTGACATCATCGCACAGATACGGGAGGCGACGTCCGCACCGTCGCCGTTAACCGGATATCTCAAAGACCCCACGTTCGTCGGTGCCATTGATGAACCAGAGGGCAGTCGCTCTCGCAACCATCGACACTCGTCCTCAAGCTCCCGCAGTCGAGAACCACGCTCCTCCGCCATACTTGGTCTCGTACTAGCCGAAGAAGAGAAGCAAGCCCACAAACTCAAGTCGCTCCTTCGATCAACAGGTGATAGACTCGATCGCGAGATCCGTAGAGCCAATCAGACTGTCGCAAGGGCTGAGCATGCAGAGTCCAAGGTACACGAACTCTCCGCGCGCGTCTCCAAAGCCGAGTCTAGCAAGTATGCTCTCGACCTCGAGGCTGCCCGGGCTAAAGAGGAGATCAAGCGTTACCAGCTGCAGATCGAGAGCCTCGAGCGTGACGTGAAGCGTCTTCAGACAGACGTCACCCTTCTCGAAAAGCAGCGAAACGAGGCCGACGAAAGTGCCTCGCGTGCACGCGACACCGCGCGAAAATTCGAAATGGAGCTCAGGAACGCTCAGGCGAGGCATGTAGGCAGAGAGGAGGGACTCAGATACGGGTTGCACAAGTGGTTCAAAACGGGTCGCATCGAGGGTTGGGATGCGGGACACGTAGAGGGATATGAGAGCGGGCATGAACAGGGATATGAGAGCGGGCGAGAACAGGGTTTCACCGAGGGTCAAGACGTTGGTCTCAAACAGGGTCGCAAGACGGGCAGACAGGAAGGATTTGACGAAGGATGGGAACAAGGTCGGAGAGAGGAACGCGAGCATGCATTACAGGCCTTTGACGACTTTTTTGCTGCAGAGATCGACGAACGAGACCAAGTGGTGAGTGACCGAGGCTCGTTCGAACGCGCGACTCACCAATAACTCGAAGACGAGAAAACAGGCCCAGAGATGGTCGGACTGGATGCGACGGTCGACGTCGGTGTCGCAAAAGCCATGGATTCGACGTCCGTTGGGAGGTGGTTAAAGGACTAGTAGATGAGATAATCATATCCTATTTACTCGTGACCGTCATGTCCTCGCCTGGTGCTCGTCGTAGGGGAAAAGACATTCCACGTTTACCATTGTCTGCCTTTAGCCCGCCCAACACTGGCACTTGCGACACGTTCCCCATCCCACCCACACCGAGTCTCATCGCACCATCAGGCATCATCGACGCGCATCTCTCTCTCGATGCAACGGGTGGATACAAGGCAGACGTTAGCCATCTCAAGCCAGCCCACAAGCGAGGCGTCGTGTTGTCGTCCGTGGGCCACGCTGCCGACGCGATCGCCAGCTCACTGCAATCGTGCGGCGTCGATCCATCCTCGTTGCGTACACCATCTTACCTCGCCACAGATTACGATCCGACGTGGTCGATGCGCGTGTCCTTTCCGTGCTCATACCCTTTGCTCTCGAGAGCGTCGAGATTCCTCAATACCTGTCCACGACGGACCCCCTCACGACGACATACGATGGCGTGACTCCCGTGGCGGCGGAGAGCGAGGGCGATGGTGGGGACCAGGCTCAAGTAGAGATGCCGGTCAAGAATCTGCGTTGGGCCCTACAACACAGCCGAGCTGTCGATCTCGACATCCAAAGCGGCATCATTGCCGAGGATGCATCGTCCTACGATAACTGCGTCAACCTCCTCACCAGGGCCGTCAAATCGGACACCGACGCAAAGCGTACACCCATCGTGTTGAGTAGGTGACACCCCCATCTCTCGCGCATTAGCTGACGTGTCGCGTGCAGCCAACGTATTGCCACCTCCGCTCGACTCGATCGCGTCGGTCGTTACGCTGATGAACCATCCGACATACGCTACTTACCGACAGCGGGTATCGCTATTTTCTCTCTTTGAAAACGTCTACGTGAAACTTCTCCCACCGACATGGGTCGTGACCGCGTCGACGGTGACGTTGGAAGAAAAACAGGAAAAGGAATTGAGAAATACCCTCAAGCTTTTCGGTGAGTCAAACGAGCGCAGAGGGATGCCTTGCTCACGATCGTCTAGTCGTCCCGGTCCTGGAAGCCTTTGGGTTTGAGAGGATCATTTTTGGATCCTCACCTGCATCCACCCCAGGCTCGCCTGCGCTGGCGGAGAACTGGTACAAGCTGGTCCTGGAGTCGTTCCGCGAGTTGGCAGTGTCCCAGGACGAGATGGACAAGATTTTTATAGAAAACGCCGAGCGTGTCTATGGCGAGACGTGACGGAACCAGGAAGTTAAACGATAAAGCACGGTGTACGATGATTTCGGGCTCGAGTGTAGTATACCGTAGTTGGGATGCAATGCGACCTTGTAAACCAGCTCCAAGTAGCGCTCTCCGACTCATAACCTTGTTCAACTCGTTCACCTCGAGCCCGGTTCGGACACCGACCGCGTTGTACCAATGGACGCGGACAGCGGCAACGATGCCGCCTTTGAGGTAGGCAGACGTCACCCATCCCCCGAGTAAGTGTTTCAACCGTCCCGAACCGTACGTTCACTCGCTCACCCGCGTTGTGTCGGGTCAGGAGCAGCAGAGAGTCTTCTCCCGTCGCGGTGAGTTCACTTCGCGTCCCATCGTCACCTTTGAATTCTTACACTTTTTCTTGTGGATTAGAAACGACAAAGGCGCCCACTCACGCCCACGTCGGACGATGACGACCCTGTCGTCCCCGCACCACCCGACGAGGACACCGAAACTCCGACCCACGAAAACCCACCACTGATACGTCAAGCCGTTGGTTTCTCGTGGGCGCCATCCGCAAGCGCCAACGTCAACACGTACCAGGCCACGGTCCCCCCGCAGCCCGCCGTCCCGTATTTCCTCCCCGGACAGGCACCTCCGTTACCACCCAAGCCGAAGACGACGAAACCGAGGGCGACGAGGAAGAAGAAGGGCACGCCGTACTCGAGTCAGACCGGCAAGTTTAAGCTCACCGCGCCTAACTTGCCCTCGTTGTCGTCCTCGCCCGATTCTGGCTTTGTGAGCTTCACCTCGGTCTCGGCTGAAAATTCAACGCACACTGGTGTGTCTACCGGAGCCACTCAATCCTCCATGACATCCACCACCAGTTACGCGCCGGGCTACGCCAATGGAAACCCCGCCAACAGTACATGGACCACTGTGGCATCGGTTGCCTCATCGCGGGGCACCAAGCGACCCAGAAAGCCAACGAAGAAGGTTTCTGCGTCGGCCAGTGGTTCCCATAGTCAGTCGAATGCGCAGCCACCTGTTTTAGCCAGCACTTCTTTCCCCGTTCAACCCGACAATTCTAGGGGATCGTCCGTGGAGGGAGCCGGACAAGTTCAGAGGGCTCGTCCTGCAGCACCTGGTGGTGGCACATCTACCGGGCGCACAGATGCGTGTAAGTATCATTCATTCAGACCTGACGTTGACTCATTCGTTTTAGCTACGGCTGCTACTCAGGGCGTTGCTCCGAGACCGATGCGAATGGTAACATTGCTCATCGAAGACATGAGGGGCGGTGTATCCGACCCACAACTGGCGGAGGTCAAAGTTCCATTGAAAGTTGCCGACGACCCAGAAGATGGCTTCTGGGCAGATGCACTCGAGATCTGCAATGCGCTTCAAAGCGGGCCTTCCCGTATAGATGGTCCGGCCAAAGTGTACACCATGAGAGGCAAATTCCGGCAAATTTTCATGCGTCTCGATCAGTTTGACCAACTTCAGGTCCAATCGGCGCACCTTGGCGTCTCAAAGGAGAGGATACTGAACGTCTTTGTGGAAGCTGTAAGTACCATCGCGCTGGTGGATGGCGCACCTAACGTTTCATGTCAGCCCGTACCGCAAGGTCAACTGCCGCATCCACCTGTTACGCCCCCTAATTCCCGGCCTGCATACAACTCTGGGTCCGAGCACGAAGCCACGTCTTCGCCCAGTGCGACGCACTCCCGTCCCACGTACTCGCTCTCGACACGCGAGGATCAAATCGAGCGATTGTCGCGGAGCCACTATGCCAGGCAAGAAAGAAGACGGATGTCGCCCGTCTCAGAGAGCGGTTCGTACGGCCGCTCGCCACGAAGGGCCGCATCGCCGAATACGCGACATCGATACGACCTACCCGCCGGCTCGATCCAGCGTCTCTTGACCCCCCCCATACCCGGCCGACTCGCGGAGACGCCAGAAGAAAAGGACGAGGCGATCGCCAATTATATCCGATCATCCGTCGAGAACCACCCCGGATGGATCGATTACATGCAGTCCAAGGCAAAGCCTCAGCGCGTCTCCGAGGTGCTGAAGCAATATACGTTTGTGGGGGACAGAATCAGGGAGCTCAGCGGACTCAAGACGCCGCCGCATTGGGACGGCGCCCCGAGCTGCTATGTCGAAAGGGTGAGTTCCGGACGAAACGGATGACGTTGGCCGCCTTTGGCTGATGACGGGTACAGCGACACGTCTGGCGCGTGCTCAAGCTGGACGCCGAATGGGGCGAGGATTGTCGGGAGACACTGGAGCTGATCGGGTATTATGGCAAAAACGGTTCGCGATATGAAAACTCGAGGATCATCGACATGATCAACGATACCTCGCCTCCCAAGCCAAATGCGATGGTCAAGTTCCTTCGTTTCCTTCGGGAGGTGGATGACAATTTCGCTCGGGATATGCTCACTGGGCAGTTTGCGGGTTGATGGTTTGGAAGAAAGCACATACCATAATTTATTCATGTTATATGTATCCGTCATGAACCACGCTAATATATAGATGTCATTTGTACTGCTTCCCGAGTGCTCGAGCCACGGTTAGACTATGCAAACACAGCACGGAGCAGTCTCGCGTCTGCCTCGCGATCCCCCTGAATCTCGACCTTGATGCCGACGCCTGCTGGGACACAACCTTCTCCGAGCGCATGTTCCAAAGCGATCTTGCACTGGAACCCGGAGCAATGCATGGGCAGCACGTAGGCTGGTGCAGGTCTCAATTCGTTCGCGAGAAAGTTGACCGTGTGGGGTATACGAGGGACGAGCTCGGGACCTGCGAGGTGAAGTCCGCCGATCACCTGTGGTTGTCGTTTGAATGGAACGAAGAGAAAGAAGGCACGGCGCACCATATAGACGGGCCTGGCGAGTTTTTGCACCGCGTCCTTTATCACGTTCACGATGCCTGCGTGCGAACACCTAGGCCACCAAGTCACTCGAGTCAATCTGAGCGCGCTTGGAACGAAAGGGAATGCACGGACGCGCTGAATATGATCAAGCCCTTGCCAGCCACGTCGACGGCAGCATAGCGTTCGTCCATGATATGCTACCCGTCGTACAAAGGTCGCTCGTCAACCACGCGGACGATCCTGTCAAACACGGAAACAAACCGGTTCGGGCCTCCACCCGCCCTCGTTTAGGAACCGCATGCCGCCGAGCAACCCGCCCTCGAACGGCGTCACCCTCGGGATCTCGCCGCTAACATAGACCGTCCCCGCTGCGATCGTATGTCCCTCCCTGGACGTCCTCACCGTCCCACCGGCAATCATAATCTGTTCAAACGTCGGATCGGCCGGCAGACGACAAATAACGGTCTCAAACGTCGGCGGCACAGAGATCCCGCGTGCTTCGGGACGATCGGGATGCAAGTCCACAATGCACTCGCGTGCGGTGGAGCCGCGCATGCCAAGAAAGGCGAGGATCCCGCCCGAGTGGTCGCTATGCCAGTGAGAGAGGATCACGGTTTCGACGTCGTCCACGCGTGCGTGCATCGCGACGGCGTTGTGGACGATGGATTTGGAGTCGGGTCCGGTATCGAAGAGGATGAGGTGTTTGTCCTGGCCATCGACTTGAGTTTCCTGTCGAGCGGTTGAGGCGGACGGCATCTACCCAGGGTATAACGTACGATCAAGGCGGAGAATCCATGGGCCCCTGAAAAGAGAGGATGCATCCTCGTCATACAAAGATGACGCCAAAAACGCGGACGACGTTGGGGAATCGTGCAACTTACCGCAGCAAATGCCCTTTTCAAAATCGAGCATGGGGACACCCGTTCGTGTGTCCCATGCAGGCTCGTGTTCGTTGAGATGTTGGCGCATCTCATGGGTGAAGCCCGGGGGCAATTTGGTCATCCTGTAAAATATAGATGGAATGAGTACACCCGACGTGTAAACAGATATTCGCCTCGCCATTCGATGCAGTTGTCGACGAGAAATGTGACGGCAATGTTGTCGACCACGATGAGACCTGCGCGAGACTCTGCTGTAGCGCCGGACATGACAGGAAGAACCACTTCGAGTTCGGAACTGGCGTTCCTTGTGCACGCACGATCTCACCCTGGCCTTTACGCACACGCAATTACAATTCATCGATTTAGTCGTCACACACACAAAGTACGATGAGTCGCCAAAGAAGGAACGTAGAACAAAACCAGTTTGTCCCGCTTAGTTGGTCATGTCTCTGCAAACCGCTCGAGTTAAATCACCGATTGGCAGCGCGACGACCGAAACTCACCCTTTCACTACCCCACCATACCCAATCAAGCTCATCTCGGCCACTCTCTGCGCGCGGAAGGCCTGCATCATCAAATGAGGAACTCGATTGCTCAGATGTCATCCAATGACATACCCTGCGATGCTGCACACGCTCCCACGTTACGAACACGACAGCAAAGATGGCAACAGACGTGATCCCCCCAAAGACCACAAGACCGACGGGAAGTACCTGGAGGGTCGTGCCTGGCATGACAAACACCGCAGCAGCCATCGGGGAATCGGTGGCCGACGGCTGAAAACCGAGTGGATATGTGTGAGTGGGTGCGAACGGCGTGGATTGTGTCGTATGCCAAGAAACGAACACGTACGTGCGTAGTGGACGATGGAGATCCTCCCATGGACGTGGTACAATTCTGGATTTGTTGTCCGTTTTGGTTCAAGGTGGTGATACAGGTCTCCGTCACGGTGTCATTGGCACTGCGATGTGCCAGCCATCAGCCGTGCCAGGGGATAGGGCGTGCGGACTTACGTTTGGACGGTGGTGGTTGTCGTAATCGAAGTAGCAGGCGAAGGGAGAGCAGTCACGAGACCCAACGAGAGGAAGAGTAGGGAGAGAACGGCAACAATACGAGCGTACATTACGAAGAGCCAGCTCTTGACGATGATGGTAGAGAAAAAAAAGCGGAATGACCACCGAGAGGACAAGACGAATTTATTATGCATGGTGATCGGCATAGCGACGGAACAGCCCCTAAGCGTCCATCGTTGTCAATGTACTCTTGCTAGATAACATCCTGAGATACACCAACATCACCTCATCCCACCCTCGACTGCCTTGTACGCCTTTCCCTCTCGATATCGCCTCTTCTCCTGGTACAACCTTATCAACCCTCCGACCAGCTTTGAAATGAGCTGTGCTGCCCACTCCTCAAAGGCGAGCGACACGATAATGTTCACCAGTACAAACGCTGCAAGCGATGCGCGTGCCGACAATGGGATCGATATCAACTCGAGTATCAGTTCCAATGCTTTCGGAGGTCGGAACAAGACAAAGAGGTTAAACAGCGACAACGCGACAATGGAAACTATCAACCACCCTGTGCCATTTCCTTTTAGAAATTTCTCCGTCGCCGCAAATATCAAATCAACTCACCGTTCGTCCACATCGGTTTCCGGTACGGCGGACCAATGCTGAATACCGCAGCTACCAGCACGTACTGGAAGCAAGACACGAGGAACAACACCGTATTTTCATAATTGGTCGCGTTCAGGTGTTGATCCTTGCGATTGGGATTGCCCGTCGGTGGTGGTGTATACCTGAAACTCGTAGTCGGCCCCGCAACAAAGCTCGTCCATGTCTCAACTCACCATTCCTGACGTCGAACCCAGATGAATGTAAAGAGTTGTACTCCGCTCGTAATGATGGCCTGCCCGATCAAGCTAGTAAGGACTTTCTTCGATACAAGGCTAGCAGTCGGTCGCTTGGGATAAATTTTCGGAAATGGTAGCGTGCGACCCACTGGGGCGGTGGATCAGTGTATACACAGAAGCTCGCACTGCGGGGACTTACTAGAGACCGCGATAGGGATGATGATGAACAAATCAATATAGAGAAACTGTTTCAAGTTCATCATCCACCCAATCAGATGGGGATATCACTCACCTGGAAATCTCCAAGCGATGACGCAAACGAGTACAACAATGTTATCGTAGTGAACTGGATAAGGGAATATAACGCCCTATAATGAGGTCAGAGGTGACCTGCGACCGTCGGAGTGACACTCACATGTACTTGAAACATGAGAAACTGGTGACCAAAGCAGCCCTACCCTCCTTAATGACATCGATAACGCAACTGATATCCGGTACGTTACTCGTGAAAGGCGCTGCAACGGATGCCTCGGCTTCGGACAGCGAGATTCCGACATCGGCAGCTTTGAGTGCTGCGCAATCGTTTGCACCATCGCCGCACATCAACACGGTGTAGCCGAGCGCCTGCAGACGTTCCACAACTTCGTTCTTCTCGTCCGGTGACATTCGAGCAAAAACTTGCGTTTTTACGAGCATCTGTTGACAGTTACTGAGGACCCCAAGCAGAGGGAACATGGTTCAACATACGCGTTGGAGAGTCTCGAGTGGAGCATAGTTGATCATCCACCTGAAAGCATCACCGGTCACGACGAGCGTATAGTCCTGATAGGAAACCTCGTCTTCCGCTACGGTATGATTTGGCGGTGCCAGCGGCCGAAGGCTGTAGTCGTCCAGCTTCCATAAAGGATCGTCCATGCACGACCATTCCAACTTTGAGAATGGGGTGTTCACATTCCCTACATGATCATGAGAGCGGAAAACAATAACAACTCGAGTGTCTAGCACACCTTGAATGAACGCCGGTGCAAAGACGTGGGCAGCCGGATTGATCAGACTACACTCTCTTGCAACGCTGACGGCAGTGAGAGAATTATCACCAGTAATCATCCGACATGCTAGATGCGCAGCCCTCAGCGTCTGGATGGCGGGCGCGGTGCCCGGTTTCAACTTGTTTTCAAAGATGATCAACCCGAGAAAGCGCAAGTTGGACTCGGCTTGTTCGCTGATGATAGCTATAAGCGCTGATCGTTGTACACAGAAAGATGACAGACCGCTTCATTTTCTGAGCTTTGAGCCACGACAAACCCTCTATGTTCTTACCCGCAATGGCGATGACGCGATACCCTCGACGAGTGTAGTACGACAGCAGGTCATCATAGTCTTGAGGAACTGACGTTTGGAAACGTCAGAAAGCCAGGGAGCAGGAGTAAAGAATCAGACGCACACGAGTCCTTTTCACAGATGTCGGCCATAACTTCAGGCGCACCCTTGACATAAATCTCCATGCTGTTACTTCTGAGTCTCTTCACGATAACACTCATCCGTCGGAGGGCCGATACAAATTCAAACGTCCTGATGACGCCTAACTCGAGGAAGTATGCATGCTGGTGACAATCACACTCAGGAAGATACCAAGAGCAATCGAAAGACGCACCCTTCCATTGATCTTGAGTGCATCTTCGAGTCGGAATTGTGCACTACCAGGTGGACGCACGACCGTCTGTACCAGCGCAGTTGGTCTTTCAGTCCTACCACGTTCCCTTATGATCCCAGTCCCGGCAATGAGTCCTTCCTCGAGCGTCCACTTTGTGAATTCGAACATCTTCACGTCCAATGGATCACCAATGGCATTTCCCTCGACCATCTTGAGCGAGTGACAGGTCGCAAGGGCATGTAGAAAGCTCGCACGGTCTCGCGCGGTGGGAAGATCGTGCACGTTGTCGATGAGCTCGCCAAATCGATGTTCCAAGCGGTCGAGGGATCGTACCCCAAGGATGTCGAGTCCGTCCTCGGTGAGCGTGCCGGTCTTGTCGAAGCAACACACGTTGATCTTCCCGCCTACGTTGACCCGGGTGGGTGAGATGCAAAAGATCCCCTGCTTACGCAGACGACTAATCGCAAAGCTGGTGCCAATGGATAAGGTAGCCGGAAGGGCTGGAGGCACGACGACTGTGATAAGGTCCAAAGCACGAACAAGTATTGTGCTCCATTTAACCTATAGCACCCAAATCAAAACGGGAGAAAGCAGTATTCCGGCACACCTTACCCCAAGCCTGACAAACTGAACAGCACTCGCGCAGAACCCTAGACCAGCAATCCCAGCGAGCACAATGATGAAGCGGACCGAGTCCTGATAAAACTTGAAACCAATCGGCTTTGGGAACAGCATCGACCGAACCAAGGCGCCTTTGGTCGTGTTGAATCCTGTTCGATGGGGTTAGAACGATTGAGCGGGAGCCAAGACACGCAACTAACCCGTCCGAACAACAAGTCCAAGGGCCGGTCTCCCGATGCCTCCGTCAAGAGCGAGCGCACCGCGGATGCGGACCACCCTCGTACCGCCATAAACGAAACTCTTAGCAAGGTCGCCCTGGATATCCTTGAGGTCTCGCCACCGTGCAATATCCTCGTCTTTTGCGGCATTCTTGGAAACCGGGACACTCTCCCCGGTAAGCATGCTCTCGTTAACAATGATATCCCCCGATAAAAGGACCATGTCTGCCGGAAAAAAGGGAGCGCGTAATTCGGAGAGATTGACCATGTCTCCTGGCACAAGTTCCGAAGAGTCGACGATCGTCCCTGCGCAAGTTCATCATCACCGTGGTGGGGCGCGAGATACAAAACCTACATCTTCCGTCGGCGTAGGCGACGACGTCACATGAAAAACGTGACATTTCGCGCATCCGTTTGATAGTCTAGCTAATGTTCAGTACTGTCCGCCATACTCCGAAGGGCCGTGCTCACCTTCTTGGTATCCACGAGCGTTGTTACTACACTGAATGTAGATATTAGTGCTATACAAAAGGCATAATATATGTAGTCGTCCAGAGACCACAAGATGATGCTTGCGACTTGAAAGACATAAAATGGGTGGATAATCTTCTCCATCGTTAGTTCCTCGCAAGGCATCGTCTACATACACATACCTCATCTACAAGGAGCGCTAAAGTCGATTTCCCAGCGATGTCGAGCAGATTAGGGCCAAACAATGTCAGACGCTGTTTTCTGGTATCTTCCGGTAAGCCATTTTGCACAGCCTGTAATCCCGTCCAAGTCGGATCCCTCCAGTCCCTAGGGCAACGTAAGAGGCGCATGACATGCTAGACCGCATGCCTACCTGACCATTGCGAATAATCCTGTTCGAGTGTCTAATGCAAACCGTGAATAACGGTAGTCGACAATATGAAGCTTTCCCAGAATTTCGGCCTTGTTGCCGTTATCACCGTTCTGTTTCGATCTCGATGACATAGAGACTTTCCGGGGCCGTCCGTTTGATTCTGCTGAGGCACTGGGAAAGACGGTCGACCGCTCGTAAGGGTATGGAATCTCTTTGACGGGAAACAGCGTGATATCTCTGTGGGGAGACTGGGACGTGGTGACGCAGGAGCACATTCGACATGCGATACATGCATACCTCGATGACCACAAAGCCATGCTTGAGATCTTTGAAAGCCTTTTCGCGAACCACCCACCGAAGCCACAAGCGAGGGAACCAGTGGCCAACGAGGGCGAGCATGCCAAACGTCAACACGCTCAGTGCCCACCAAAGTCGTTGACGCCAAAGGATTGCTTCATAACCTACGAACCGTAGCGTGCTGTCCTCGTCCGCGACGTATATCGTCTGTCTGCTGGGTGGACCCGGCGGCGGCGGGTCCAGAGACTCTAGAGGGACATCTATTTCTATACGCACTTCGTCTCCGAAAACGGGATCCGATGCGAACAACGGTAGATGCGAAGGAGGGGCACCGGGTGATGGTGGTTCCGAGCCAAAGTCCACGTCGCTCGCAACAGGGCTGGGTGGTCGTGAGACAAGAGATTCGCCGCTGTCGTCCTCCTCGCCCGAGGAATAACCCCAGCGTTCCTCCCCTTCGTCCCCAGACTCGAGGGCGTATTCGGAGCCTGCGTCTGAGAGCCTGCTGCGTCTTGAGCGCCGGGAGGGCGAGACCGAGTGAGAGACAGACGCCCTGCGCGTCGAGGGTTCCCCTGCGCCCCTACCAAACAGCTGAGCGATGTTCTCGAACACGGACGACCTGTTCATCGTCGGCGACAACGAACGCCTGGGGTGCCTGCCAACGCTACCGACCGACAACTCGCTCCCCTCTTCTGCTCCGCTTTCTGCTCCGCTCACCGCAGACGACTGTGAGATCTGACTTTCTGTACTCATTCTGCGTTTCCCCCGTGCCTTGCCTGAAAAAGAGCCTGCCGTTGCGCCGTCCTCGCTCTTCCTCCGACTTCTCGACCATTCAGAGCTCCGTCTGGCTGCGAGGCCTTGTTCGGTGTAAGACATTCTCGAGACGCTGGAGGGTATTGCTATGTAACTTGGGCCATCGAACATGGCACCATTGGCGTCGCCGGGGCCGCCATACGTGGAATCTCGCCGTACCCGGGATCGTTGTGTGACGACGTCGTTGATATCAGTGGCGGATGCGCCTTCCGTATAGTCGTACACGGAATCGGAGGGCCCTGTTGCCATCGTTCTCGTCAAGAAGCGCGGTGCTTTGAGAAAGTCAAAACAGGAGCTAGCAAGCGTCGAAGTATCCTCTTTTGGTACGCTTCGCTAATCCCGGTTCAGAGCGTAATAATCGTAACCGAGGCCGAAGCCACGTCGCCACCGCGTTACGTGCAAGAGTAATATAGGAAGGAGTCCAGACTAGCCTAGATACCTCCAAATAAAAAAGAAACAGAAAAACGTGAACACTACGCCGCCCAAAAAGATGTACATGTCTTGGGTACTGCGTGAAGGTGTCAACCCGTGGTCGGCAAGGCGAGGTCGAGACCCTTACCTCCGTCGTTCGATCCAGCCAATCACATCGCGACTGAGGCCCAACGTGTTTGCAGCATCGAGGAGACGCCTCTGAGTGCCCTTTAACACGTTGCGTTGGTCGACAAGGTTGTCCAAGACTTCGCGTCCCTGGGCGAGGAATTCATCGAGCCGTGTCTCTGTGCTGTGAATGAATGAATGCTCGCGAAGAGCGTGGTGCTCGCGCAGGGTGGAATTTGGAAGGGTTGTTGGTATTTGGAAAGGGGACTCGGAGTGTTGTGAGGACGTTAGTTGGCTCGTTGGTGCAAAGCGTCTCCGCGCGTCCGACGCAGACGGTGAGTGTATACCCGACGGTATGGCCTGGAGGAGTTCGTTGCGCTGCGAGGCAGCTCTCTGTGGGGATGCTGTAGCATGGTGGACACATGATCGAGGAAGAGAGATACCTCGTTCTTTATGCGTTCAAACTGGCTCTTGAGGTCTGCATAGTCTGCGCGAAACTTTTGTACGCGCCTGAGGGATGGTGAACGGAGAAGACGGGGGTAGAATGAACGCGTACATTTGACCCTTTTCCTGCTTTGCTTTTAATATTTCTCTCTTTATCATGGCGTCATAATCCTCGATGGTACGTTGCATGGCGGCGAGAGAGGCGGATATCTGTCCTAGCGTGCGGGGTTGTTTAAGGTGTCGAACATACGAAAGAGAAATACAGACCTAACAGGGACGCGGAACTGTCACCATTTCTGAGACGTTCGAGGTCGGCGGTGAGCGAGTTTGTCTGTCGCGTTCCGAGCGTGTAGAGCGAATTCATCGTCGTGTGGGAAAATTTACATCCGGGATGACTCCGGCCGGAATGACCCGGACAACGCCGAGTAAAAAGGTATGCTAAACATCACTACCTCCGTCTCCGTCCCGCTCGGACCGCCTTTTCCGTCCGTCGTGCCCGTTGTTTCCGTCGTTCGGCCTGGCGGGCTGCCTTGGTCTCGTACTTGACCTTGACCTTGACCTTGGTCCGTGTCTGCTTTTCTTTGCTCGAAACGGGCTCTGGTGACCCGCGCGTGGGTGGTGGTCCATATGTCAGCGTGGAAAGATCAAAGTCTTGTACCACCGTCACCGTCGCTAGCTGCTCCTCTCCCTCGTACGCTTCCTCCATCGCCTCGCGCTCGCTGGTCACACCTCCCCATTCATCCTCGTCCTCGACTGTGTACCCATCAGCACGGCACGCGCGGAGCCACGACCCGTACCTGCAGCCCCATATACCCTTTCAACTTCGGCGGCATTCCGCGCGGCCCGTTCCGCGAGGGCACGACGATGCTACGGGGCGATGAGAAGCGTCAACGGGTGAAATAGGGATGGTACCTCTCGACGCATTTCGAGCCTTTCCTGCTTCTCTCGCAGCTGTGCCTTTTTCTTTGCCTGCTCGCGTCGTGCGACCTTGCGTTTGTGGAACCCTGTCAAAAAGGATCTGTCGACGCGTCGATCACATCCACGATGCCAGTAAAAAGGCGCCCACCTCCGAGCGTCCTCGTCGAACACGACCTCTTTTATCTGACCATGCCTTGCACGTCTTTTTGCAGCGATGGCAGAGTGGGATTGGGTGAGCAACCCAAGATTGTCCTCGGCCATGGACGGGTTCGTGTTGAGGGTTATCGGGGATAACCGATATTTACGTAATTGAAGGGATTGGGAACGTCTTCGATGTCGGATGCGTTATAAGACACGCTCTCAGGCGAGACATATTCCGCTCCTTTTTCTCCCCTTGCACGATGCCCGCCCTCACACTCCCCGACATCGCTTCCAACGACGACGGCGCAACAAACCTTCCCTTTACCCGACACCCTCTCAACCCTTATCCTCGTTCCCCTCCTCATCTCCACAGACATCCGGATGCCGTCTACACCCACACTCATTTCGATAGCACCGGGAGCAACTCCTACTACGACAGAATCCACTCTTCACAACACTTCGCCACCATTCCCCCTTCATCCGCCGTGTTCGCCCATTTCGCGCTTCCCCACCCCTCCACGAACTGGCAGCCCCACCCCCCACCGTTTCATCACAACCCATATCCTCCCCCACAACCCCCTCAGCTCGTGCACAAAGTCTGGATCCTCGACTGCAGGTCCTGTGGCACATTTCTAACAAATCGTGGCATGAAAGCAAGTCTTTGTCCAACTCCCCCCTTGGAAACTAATCCCATCTTCCAGGCTGTACTGTTGCTCAGACCCAACGTCTCTCTTTTCTCCACCGACGCCCTCCCTGTAAACTGTTCCGCGTACTCTACAAATCCAGATGCGCTCCGTCCGCCCCCTTGTCGCCCTCATACTGCTCCATCTGCCTCGCGTACCTGCGAGTGTCTCACTCAGACGCTCTGTTGCCATACCTGCGGCACCGCTGTCGGCTATATGATCGTTATTCCCGTGAGATTTGATCGTTCGAATCGTTTACATGCCATGGACACACTCTGACCCTGGTTCGATTAGTGTTCTAGGTGTACATCTTCGATTTCCACAACAAACCGTGCGACTAACGGTCACCGGTTTGTTTTCCACTCGAACGAAATTACTGCCTCGGAGCGACACCATATCCCCGACGAACCCGGCGTACTCCCCGTCGAGTATCCCACATCACCCCCACCACCATCATCGCCGCCCCCGCTCGCGCTTGCATATCCTGCCGTCTTTCACTCGGACGATTTAGTCGCATATCGGCAGCCCGGTAGTTCTGTCCCTTTGCATGCGTTTC
This sequence comes from Sutorius eximius, assembly GCA_038089815.1. NCBI lineage: Eukaryota > Fungi > Basidiomycota > Agaricomycetes > Boletales > Boletaceae > Sutorius > Sutorius eximius. The sequence continues at coordinate 53,128 of JBBPLN010000006.1, read as the reverse complement.
AGTCGTTCCCAACGTCATCTCCGTCAGGTTCCGGCGATCCCCCTTCTTCAGAAATGGAACCATCAGACTCGGCCCCCTCTTCTCTCCGCTCCTCACCTGACTTGCTCGCTTCCGTCCCCCAGACTTCCTCTCGGCGATCACCCCGACCACTTCTACAGACACCACATGACTCCATCCCTCAGCCGTCGGAGACAAGAGGGGCAAATCCTGAACTTTCCCCCCGCAAGCTCAGGGCGGGAGACGTGCTCTACTGGCACCATCTTACGAAGCACGGCGAAATTCCGGGCGTAGAAGAAGATTCGCGAGCCAGGATACCGAATGAGCGAGATGCGCCGATTTTTCTCGAACGGTGAGAACGTTTGGGATCCGCGGAGGGAACACCTCTTTTCACAGACAAGCGATGAGGACGTCTTGGAAGCGTCCAGCATGATATATTCACGACATGCGACAGAGCCGACCACACACGATCATTTTGTTTGGCGAGGGACAGCTCTTGTTATCTATTTCAACCAAATGTTTCACTACTGTGCATTTTACGATTCTCATTGAATACCACGATACCCTCATCCTGTTACTATAGTTGTCGACCGTGGACTTGTTGCACATTTCACCTACTGACATACTATCTAGACGTCGTCTCATGTTTTTCCCACAGGAAGCTCGGTTTGTAGATTTAGGCTGTACATGAGATACATAAATGATGCCACGGGGTCGAATACGTAGCGGATCATTTCCCCGTCGGTTACCACGCAATACCACGACGACGACCGGCTATCATCGCAACGCTGAGCCCCGTGATTCTTGACCGGTGAGATACATTTAAAGCGACCAAGTCATTGAACCATGGCATCCTACCTAAAGGTCTCTGGAACCAAGATCGTCGACGGGGATGGCAACCAGGTCATCCTCCGCGGTGCTGGCCTCGGCGGCTGGATGAAGTGCGTCCCACCGACGTGTCGGCATTGACAGGCAGAGCGTTTACTGCCATCGTTATCTCGCACAGCATGGAGAACTTCATATCCGGCTACCCTGGTTGCGAATTCCAGATCCGCGCTGCCCTTGCGGACGTTGTGGGACCCGAAAAGGCCGCGTTCTTCTTCGACAAGGTGGGTGCGTCCCTGCTCTCCAGCGATCCGTCGTCCCTTGTGTTCTTCTCCCCTACTGACGAACCTCACTCCCACAGTTTTTGGAGTATTTCTTCCAGGAGGAAGACGCCAAGTTCTTCAAGAGCCTCGGTTTGAACTGCATCCGTCTGCCGTTCAACTACAGGCATTTCGAAGGCGAGTGCTTGCTAGGAACACGCCGACCCTGGCATCCCTTACCCACACCTGTCCCCACAGATGACATGAACCCCCGCGTGCTCAAAAAGGAGGGCTTCAAACACCTCGATCGCGTCATCGATCTCTGTGCCCAACAGGGGATCTACACCATCCTCGACCTCCACGCCGCACCCGGGGGACAGAACATGGACTGGCACTGCGACGCGGGCACGCACTTGGCCAACTTTTGGATCCACAAGGATTTTCAGGACCGCGCGATCTGGCTGTGGACAGAGATCGCCAGGCATTACGCCAGGAATAAGTGGATCGCGGGGTACAACCCGCTGAACGAGCCTACAGACCCGACACACACGACCCTCGTCGAGTTTTACGAGCGCGTATATGACGCGATCCGTGCCGTCGACAACGACCACATCATTTACTTTGATGGCAACACGTTTGCAACTGACTTTTCCCACTTTGGGAACGTTCACGAGAAGTGGGCGAACACGGCGTACTCGATTCACGGTAAGACGCAAGCGATCCGAGCCGATGAGAGATTCGGCAGCGTCTCAATTGCTTCTCGTTCTTGCTAGATTACTCCATTTTTGGCTTCCCCGCCTATCGGGAGAAATATATCAGCAGCGATGAACAGCGCAAGAGGATGAAGAGGAGCTACGAAAAGAAGCGAGAGTGGATGGACCAGCGTGGTCTCTGCGTTTGGAACGGTGAATGGGGCCCAGTCTACGCTCGCGCACGATACGACGGCGATGCCACCGATGCCATCAACGAACGGCGCTACCGGGTCCTCAAAGACCAACTGACCATCTACAACCAAGTCAGTCCCCCCAATGATCCAATCCACGCACTGCACTCACTCTATCTACGCAGGATCAATTGAGTTGGTCGATCTGGCTGTACAAAGACATTGGTTTTCAGGGCATGGTCTACGTCTCGCGAGAAAGCAAGTACGTCTCGCTCCTCACAGACTTCCTCGCCAAGAAGCACTGTCTGGCGGTGGACGCATGGGGCGCAGACACCACGTCGATCCAACATATCTACCAGCCCCTGATCGACCACATCGCCAAGGAGATCCCGCTGGCGAACCAGTCGCTCTATCCCGCCCCCGTCTGGAAGATGCCAGATCGTGTCGCCCGGCTGTCACGCTACATTCTCCTCTCCGAGTATCTCGTGAAAGAGTGGGCGGAACATTTCCGCGGGAAGAGCGAGACCGAGTTGGACGAGATTGCGCAGAGCTTCAAGTTTGAGAACTGCTTGCATCGGGACGGATTGAACAAGATTCTCACTGACAATGCAGCGCTGGTTGCTGGGAAATGAGCCTGTCGTGATCGTTCAAACTCAGTGTGTGTACCTTTCATGCGCATTGAATACCCAGTCCAGAGTGAGAGCATGCCGAGAAAACGATGCCATTGATTCGAATTTCTTTAAATAAATCTATAGACAACCCAGAGAAAAGAAAAGTCCAGATACGCAGAAAAAGATCATAATATCGGTCGTGTCACCGTGCATCGGCGCTTCAGCATGGATCAATGGTCGTCAGAGGTCAGGCGAGCCTCTAACCAGTCCATGAAGCACTCTGGGGGTTCTACGGCAGCCCGGGTGCATATCTCATCCAAGATCTGTTGCGCGGCAACAGGACCGCACTGCTCCGCTCGCCCAAAGCCTGTCAGGAAGTCTCTGCGATAAGCATCATCCGAGACACCCAAAAGCGCAGCTACAGTGTTGAGTTGGGGACCAAGAACGCCTCCGAAAGCGGGCACCCTCAACAACACTGGAAGCGCAATCAAGGTCGGGAGCTCATCCACGAGGCCATGAATTTCATCGGCAATCTTCTCTACCGACTTGTTCGCTCCAAAGGATGGATCATCGGCAACCTCTAGCAATGATGCCAACGTTTCCAGTTGGACAAAGGCTTCGTCCACCGCCTCGCGAGCGACTTGGGAGTGGGTTGGACGAGGAAAGCGTGAGAGAATCTCGCACAACGCCTTCGCGTCGATTGCGGCTGTCGATGTAATTACTGGCGAGGCTGGTAGTGAGGAACCACGTTTGAGGCTGAACAGTCCGGCTGAAGTAGACAGAATCTCTGGCGCTGCTGAATACTGGCATTTTTCAGCAAGTACCGTGTTTGCGGAGCTTGGGGTCTCCACTGGACGGTGTGACAGAGCGACAAGCGCCCGCCACACGATGGAAATCAGGAACGAGGCAAGTAGCGTGTGTGCAGGGTATGAACCTCCATAACGTGCAAGTGCTCTGCTGTAGACAGGAACAGAGGACCGAAGCGCCGTGATCGAAGGGTGAACGGATCCCTTCACCCTATGAAGGGTGGTTTTGCCGGAGTTTTCCAACGCGTCAATGAGGGGGATCAGTTCCTCCTTAATTCCTATGATCAACGGGGTGATGACGCGACCAATCAGAGAAACAAGCCCCGTACGGATGGACTTTAGTCCATCCCCACGACCGTCGGTGTCGCTGCCTAGAGCCATATCGTCGAAAGTCGAAAGCAGCTCTCCGGCAAAGTCCGCAATCGCTAGTGCATGAAGCTGGGTTACATTTGGGGCTGGTAGCTGAAGGGTGGGCGCCGATGGTTGAAGAAATGCGATGGAGGACAACAGAGGTAAAAGGAGTGCCGACAAATTGGTGAGGAGGACAGAGAGAGGCTTGTGGAGGACACGCAAGATAGCCCGGTACAAGTGCCTATTATCATGTGCTGCCCCTAGCTCGCTAAAGGTGTGTTCAGCAGATCGATGACAGGGAGTTGGAGTGCAACATACGAGGCAATCAATGCACCCAAGACACGCCCACGGCCAGCTGGGATTGGGCGTCTACCACCGAGCAGCTCATTCGGTAGGGAGGGGCCAGACGGGTGAGCAAGTGCTTTAGACACCGCTTCGTTTAACCGCAGGTCGAGCGTTTCTAAATACGATCCGTCTTGAACAAGAGGAGCGCGGTCGGGTGAAGTTGGTGTCGAGCGCCTAGAGGTGGAAGGGGAGCGAGGGCGGGTGGTGGAGCGAAAGATGGATGGATTCTTGAGTGTATAGATCATCTCGATACCACTTGGTGAACTGTGGTCGTCGAGGAGCAGCGAAACGAAGAGGGCTATCCCATGTGCCAGAGGACGATAACGACGAGAGTGGGTATGGGTTGCGAGACAACGAACTTAAGGAGGACGGTCGATGTCCACAACAGATACAACAAGTGGTGCGAAGCGAAGAACGTGGAGTGCGAAGCGCCGGGTGCTGGACTGGCATGAGCTTTTGAGCAAGCAAGGGAATAAAACGACAAACCTGTAATTTTGCGAGGATAAGAGCATCAATGTTGTAAAAGGCTGGCTGAGGTATTTCTCAGGAAATGGCCGGAAGAGATCAAAAGAGATCCTTGTCGACGTCGTAGCTCGTTCCGGTTTTTAGCACCGGCCCGCTGACTGTTATCACGTGGACTACCATTAGGACAATATCTCTAAATATCCTCCATCAACCTTTTGATCGAGGTACGTAGGTCCACGTCGTCGCAACGTAGGCGCCATAAACAACTCTCATCTTCCCCCTCCCGCAGTCGGAGAGCCGCATGCTGCTGAGGTGCAGGCCCCTGGACAAGGACCTTGAGTTCCCCTGCGGGAACAACCGGAGTGAGTCAGAAAAAAAAGCTTCACACAGGATCTGGGCTCGCCTTCAAACGGGGGTTGGTCGGTTGCAATCACTCTCATCCGATACTGCAACGATTGCAACAGGCGCACAATCATGTCCAACGAGGCCTCACACCAGCCTCGAACATTTCCATTTTCCATGGAGTCCCACGCGGCCTTGAAGTCAGCGTCTTCTGGCAGTTCCTTTGCCGGTTCGGCAATGAACGGAGAATCGAGCGCGATAAGGTCAACTCGGGACGCCTGTTGTGCTGAATCAGATCAGGGAAACGTCACCGAGTAATGTGACGAACGAGGTCATCCTGCGGTGGCGGCGCCACAGGCTCAAGTATTCTGCCGGCCTATTTTGTTTGAGCCCACCGGCCGAGAAACGACCTGAATAATTCGTACCTCGAGCGAATAGAACGGGTTTTGTGCTACTACCAGCGTCAGTTCCCCCGGAGTGATAGTCTTGGCAAGTTCATTCAACGAATTCGACGTGTCACTTGCGCGAGACAAGCTTCTCGCACTGCCATCTGGACTTGAGACGGACCCCTTCGATCGCCGTGGGCTGGAGAGATACCTAAGGCTAGGAACAGGTTGTGGAGCTGCATAAGCCGCGTATCGCAGCTTTCTTGGAGATGCTGTGCCTCGGGAAGGCGAGAAATCCAACGATTCCTGGCGCCCCGAGGATATAGCTCGGGGGGACTGTGGGGACATGGCGTTTGGGGTCGACTGATAACTCGTCAATGCAACGAGAAAGTCGGGCAACTTGTGCAGCGTCAGTGAATCCTCCCCACCAAACACGATAGGTCAACTCACCGAAGACGACGGTGCCCTCGAAATAATCTCGGCAAGAACACGTCGTTGAGTAGAGTATGTCAAGAATTGATCACATCTCTGAGAATCAAAGTCAATGTGCAAGGTCACCCGATATACGATGAACTTACTCTGCCGAGGTAGGCGCCAGCGTGTTCCGACAGTCGACGGACAGCAGCAGTAACTTCTTCAGGGACTTCATCACACTCTACAGATAATCGCAACATCGTGAGCAAACACGCATCCTGAACGGACGCTGCGAAAGGGTCATCAAGCTAGCTTCGGCACAAATCGGATGTTGACTCACGAGCGTAAGAAGCCAGTCTCGCTGCTATACCATGGAGCATCTCCGCAGGCGATACGGAGACCTTACCACAGTACTCGCTTACGAGGGCAGAAATCACAACCATGAGTGTTGGTCCCAAGCACGCTTCCAGTTCTGACAGAGATACAGCCAGCGCAGTAATACATGATATCCTAGAAGAGGTTTCTCCTTCGGAAGGTCAGGCCAGAGTATGTCGTATAGTAAGTGGTGCATACTTTCCCGGATACCATTCAGGATGCGCTGGACGCTGAGGTCGAGAACTGGAAGATCTTCTGTTCGGCCGTGCTCTCTCCCTTCCACCACTGAAAAGAGGTCTTTCAGACGCCTTGCATATCGGTCCACGTCATTTCCATCTTGCATGTCGATGATTTCAAGCAGACGTGAAACGTATTCGTTTTTGTCGGACAGGGAGAGCGATAGGGACAAGTTGTGCAGAGCCTGTGAGTAGTATGTCTCGACGATAGTTGGATCGACAGCGTGGAGGATTTTGAGAGTCTAGTAAACCATCAGCACACCCACCCGATATGGTTGAAGGGTGAATCACCGTCTTTCTGATTAACCCATCTGGCGAATCAAGAAGCCTCATAATACCCTGAACCTCCCATTCGTCCAAAACGGCTGGAGTGGCGGGATGTGTCCCAGCCCAGATGCTTGGATCTAGACAACCCAGGCAGCATACAAACAAGTACAAGTCATTAGGATCCCTAGAAGACAGAAAATGGCGGATGCTAGTGACTGCAGCGGATGACAGTTGGGATTCACGAAGTTCCTCTGGACTGACGGTTGACAAAAGCATAAACGCCTCACGGAGCACAGCTGTGCTATGTTCAGTCAATATAACTATAGCATATATGCTCGTACCTCGTACTGGAACTTTCGATGCACGTTTGATGATATCAAGGACAACGGGGACACTCCCTGGCTCGAGTCTGACGTACGTCAAACCCACGTCACGTCATGTAGAGTAGAATGTATACTAACTTCATCTCACCGCTGCGAAGTGTTCGCAGGATGCCAGATACAGAGCTTGGATCGCCAGACCCGCGATACTGATGCTGCAACTCTGAGTTCAGAAGCTTTCCAAGAGTTTCCGAGTGTTTAAGCTTGTGGTGGGGTTAGAATAACGAGGCAAAGCATGCAATCTACACACTTTCCCCGTAATTGTGGACATTGATGTGATCCCAGAAGGCTCAGCCCGTAGGCGACACTGTATCACGTCTTCCAAACATGCCAGACGTTCAGCGTCTTGTCGGAAAAGGGTATGATACGCTAGCAAAGCACGTCGCCGTACGGCTGCGCTAAAACCACGGCCTTGGAACACGCCGGCTATGGTATAAATAATGATGCTGCTTACGACTGGTGCTGGAGGAGAGTTTGCAAACGGGTATCGACAGCAGGGATAACATGCTCGTTAGGGACTTGTGTGAGTACGTCGAGAGCGAGACATATTCGAGCTAGCGATGTGCTTTCCAGGTCCTGCAGGCCATCAGAAGCGCGTCACAAGCTACTCTGCGCCAGAGCCGCTTACCTTGCGTAACGTGTTAACCAACATCAGCTGAAGTTCGTGATTCGGAGGCATTAGTTCCACGCAGAAAATGTATCCTGGATGCCGGATTTACTCAATTACCTTGCGTGAACACTGATACATACCAATTTTCTTGTCCATCGGAGACTGGCCGAGCTCTGCGAGATTTACAGCATGCGGGAAGGCGAATTCCAGGTCGCCAGGGCCAGCAGCAGACAGAGTCATCGTACAATGCAGAATTAGGATCAAGCATTCTTTGCATTCCTTCTACGAAAGTCCGACTTGAAGGGCAGCTGAAACATATTTGGGAGGTGCTACGCACAATTGACAGATGTGGCTGTTGGAGCCTGCGGCGTACAACGTTAAGCTCGTTCAGGAGAATTTGATCGGCGGCTTGGGTGGAGGCTGCGTTTTCGACTTTACGCACGAGAGCGTACTGCGCGCGACTCATCGCGCCGGACGAGATGAATGGGACGTCCATGGTAGCTGACCAGGAAATGGTTGGGCTGGCCGTAGCTGCTGACTTCGATGCTGGTTTAGCGTACCTCTGGCCGGGTACTGCAACTGAACTCTCCTGGTCAAGTCAAGAATAGTAGCAAGACCGTCGTTTATGCTGTGACGGCCTAGAACTGATCAATGACAACCCATGAACGTCTGAACGTTTGAACGATGACCCTGGACCGACGTCTAGGACACGTAGTAACTTGCGTACTACCAAACACTCTGCAACACTACCACGACTCAGACCATTACCATGTCTTCATCACCAGACTCGGCAGCAACGGCTGCAACCCACTCATTCAATAAGATTCTAAATCACCACAAGTCATCGAAATCGAGGCGGTCCGGGGATGTGGATGAAGGTCTGAAAAAGCTCAGACGCATGATTCTTGTGGATGGCATCCCATCCAAAGTTGTGCGTAACAACACAACGACATCGAACGAGCAAGGCATCGATTAACATCTTTTTTCTCGTAGGATTCCACTCTCCGTCCTCGAATATGGAAAATTCTCCTGCGGGTCGATGATATTTCGGCAGAGACATTTTTACAATACGTCTCTCGTGGTCCATGTCAGGTCAGGGAGAAAATCAGGAACGACACCTTTAGGTAAAGTTGACCATCTATCGCGACAGTATCTAGCTCAACCCTATGAAGGACCCTGGCGACAGATCGTGGCTTCAAGGAGCGAGTCCGCGAAGACATGCTTGTTCGGCTGCTGGATGCCTTTGTGTGGCGGAATCATGGTGCGTGTTGGCCACTCTTATGATATGACCAGAGAATCCAACCAGGCTCAATCTTCGGGTTATAGACCGCCAGGAGACGCAGCAACTTGGTTTTACATACGTTCAGGGAATGAACGTACTCGCTGCCCCATTCCTGTATACAATGCCTTCAGAACTTGAAGCGTTCTTTTGCTTTGCCAAGTTCATAGAAGAATCATGTCCTCTTTACGTGCAGCCGACACTAGAGGGGGTACACAGAGGTCTCAAGGTCCGCCCATCATCCTCATATCCCAATGGCACTCTGTGGATGGTCGCACTTGACAGCTCTTGGATCGATGTCTGAAAATAGTAGACCCAGAGCTTTTTGGTTATCTTCGAATGAAGAACCTTTCCGCCGAGATCTATGCATTCCCATGTCTGTTATTTTCCCCCTTCTTTTCTGGAGCCAAGTCGACGAAGGTCAAATTTTACAGCTATTCTAACTTTGTGCGCATGCACACCCCCTCTGGACCAAGTCCTGATGCTATGGGACTTCCTGCTGGCTTTTGGTGTCCACTTAAATGTACTATGTGTTATCGCGCAGCTGCTACTCATCAGAGACGAGGTCATGAGTTCCCCCAGGTCTGATTAGTATGCATTGCCCATGACACTATGCTCATTCCGTTCATTCCAGCCCTATGCGCCTGTTACGAACATTTCCACCGCTCGAAGCCACTCCAGTCATTGGAATAGCGGTCACACTTGTACGAGATCTGCCATCAGAGCTTTACGACGAACTTGTTCGACATCCATACGACATCCATGATCTCTGAGACAAATTGGCTCCGCTACACCTTTCATTCGTAAGCGTTTATCAAGTTGGCCGCAGGCGTCCAACACTGTGCACCTAAATCATGTAGCATACCCAACTTGTTGTATGTAGCTCCCCCCCCTTTTGTCTGTTGCTTACTTTTCCGTTCTTGATTCTACGCGCCACACACTATTCCGCCTCTTGCGCAAATGATGGTACAGTTACCGCATGTCACCCCACCCCATGACCCCATTGTTACACAACGCCTATGTCTTCACATAGGCGAATATACTCGGGGTATAAATGCCAATACCTGAGCGTGACTCGAGACGTGTATCTTCCCATGGGAACAGCGTATCTTTGTCGAGTTTGTCAGATATCAACGCCTTGTTCAACTCGTGCAAGTTCTTTCCAAGCTGCGCGTCGCGGGCTTGTGTTGCCCGCCTGACCTGGGTCTGTGGAGTAATATCCTTGCCATTCCTTCTTTTTTACATCGTCAGCGGTCGCTGCCCAAAGGTTACTCATACTCCATTGTTCTGGATTGCGCATGAACGGGAATCCTCTACAAGGGAGCCATAAGCCTCTTTGAACTGGTCTTGCTGGTCGGTGTGGACGGCGCCGGGATGGATCGCCGCCGCCAGATGCGATCGCCAGAAGGTTCCAGGGCTCTCTCGACAAGCGTGTATTTTGTGAACAAAATATTTGCAAGCTTGGACGTGTTCTTGGAACCGGCTTCCGTTACTTCCACCTTTGAGTCAGACTTGACCGAGAACGGAGCCATACGGTGTAGCTCGGAAGAAAAGGACACAATACGCAGGAGCCAACGGGCTTGGACATCTTCCTCGTCAGGGCAGCAAACGATCGATGAGCAAAAAGTGGCCAAGGTGATCGACTGCAAAGCGGCGGTCGATCCCTCACTGGACATGTCGAACATGATGCTCACGCTAACGCCCGCATCCGTGACAATCTTTACATCTCGTCAACGGGTGCAGGGGAAGAAAGACCCGGATGTGACATATGATATCGAGGCGTTCCTCTTCCTCCCGGACCTTGTCCCCAACTTCCTTGACATTCTTGAGATTGCCAAGGTCACATTCGACGAAATGGACATCCGTCTGGTCTGAAACGGCCTTCTTGATCTTGGCCACAGCTTTGTCGTCGTTTTCAACATTGCGGGACAGCAAAAGGACTCGGGCGTGCGATTCCGCAAAAGCACGGGCGACTTCATAACCTATACCTGTTGTCCCGCCCGTGACAAGTATGGTCTACGAGGCAACTCTTAGAACGAGTGTAAAGCGAATAGAAGACATGCTTACCCTTCCTTGCGTATTTCCATCAGTCGTGTTCAGATGAGATGTGGGGCACAAGTTGAGAATATTTGTGAACTGGGATGCCGTTGAACTTCGAGAACGACAAGTCCATGTTTGTATTCCAAAGGGGAGTAAAATGACATTATCGACAGATCTGACTCGTAATGGATGGATTAAGGAAGAATGAGTGCTGCAATAACAAGGAAACAATTAGTATTAAACGTCTACGTACAACCATGGGGGGTGTGCATATCATATATTCACTCCCCACAGACGTTTCATCATCAGCCGCAGGAGTGCATCCTTGCCCGGTGTGCCAACGACACAGGCGACGTCCATAGATCCACCAAGACTACCATCATGTACTGTCGGATGGCCCAACCACGCGTCAGGACCCTTGCACATTCCTTCATTCTCCATTTCAACTTGGGCAGGGACGGCAGTAGATTCAAGCAGGCCATGTCGTTGATGGGACTGTTCTAAGAGAGCCTGTACTTGTGATCGGTTGGCACCAGGGGCATACGCCGTTTGGTCTTCTCTGCGGTCAACAACCAACATGCCACGAGTGATTTCACCCGCCCTAGGATCATGCATGAAATTAACTCCCACCAACTTTGTCTTAGTTATCCCTTACCTTTCGATGTCGAACTTGCGTTTTACGGCAGCCCAGCCGGGTGATAGCCCTGGGAAGGCATTTTCCGCGACGGCGGCCTCTGGGGGATTTTCAATGGCACACCAAACAGCGACCACATCATGGAGCTCTATAGCATCCTTCCCGAAACTGATCATGATCTCTCTCGACCGTTCACAGACAGAGCTTGTGAAGTGGATTAACGGAGGCTTGCCCAAGGCGATGGAAGGCTTAAGAGTGGAATCGAATGTAGGGTCGACATTCTGGATGTAGAACGGAAAAGAGAGTTCATGCGGGGTTGTAATATCCAAAGTGGCAAGGAGCACTCGTTCTAGTGGGAGACCAGTTCCTGGTACCACAGGGCAGAGTAGCTCCTTAGCCGCGAACGGATCAGCGAAAAAATTGACTGTGTAGATCAGTACACATCTGAATCACGCTTGAGGAAAAGTGACTGACATTCTGCAACAGGCGTAGTGTTTCCTGGTACGTCCAAGGCACCGCCCATCATAACAACTCGTCCAATTCGGGTTTTCAACGTTTGGTGGTGCTCACGGTTAAGGAGGGCAAGATTCGTTGGGGGTCCGAGAAGAACGTACGTAATACTCCTCTCTGGCCACGATTCTATAAGATCAAGGGCGACATCAACTGCTGACTTTGTTGTCGTGATAAAGTTAGAGTCGAATTGATTATCCTTATCAATGGAGACATTGAGGTCGGGATGACGTGTAGTAATATTGCTTAGACCATCTCTGCGGGACGTTGAGAAATCCCATGATACCCTTCTGCGATTAGCAACTTACTTGCCATGGAAATATTGCGCGAAGTGGAGATCACCATGAAGTGGGCCTTGAGGGCCAAGAGCAAGGATCGGTGGAACGTCTGGAGTATAGTTTGGGAACCTTTCCTTATCCTCGGGGTGCACGGCGATATGGCGACCGACAGCCTGGTACAGCTTGAAAATGTTGGCGCTGTCAACAAATCCGAATAGTGAATAAACATCGAGCAAATAGCAAAGCAGCTCACTATGTGGCACGTACATCACTGTTACCTGTGGACTGGAATTGATTTATGTTATTCACCAGCGGCGGGCCACGCACCAAAAGACACAATGATAGCAAGTATTTCGAGCTCAGGGGAGGTAAGTGCTAACAAGCTGAACAGTTATATCTTAGGAACTGTGCCCTTCTGCCATAACACACAGGATGCGAACATAGCTAGAACATCGTCCACACCGGGATCTGTATCAACTTGACACCCATGTTAATGCACGACGCAACATGGACATCGGTCTGTGCTCACTGATGACTGGCGTCCTTGGTCGATTCGGCATACCTATCCAGAGGGGACCTCAGAGCCTATCAAGAGCGTCTCGAGGAGGAAAAAAGGGTAAAGTTGTGTTCGGTCAGGTTATTCGAGAATATTTACAAGCTGTGCCGGCACCGGTAAGTCTGTCAATGCTGATCCAATGTATGCTGACGAATACATGCTAAATAGGTTTCAATCATCACCACAACCTGGGAAAGCGCAGGGTCAGTCAAAATGTTTAGGGTCGCCACAGAAGGAGTCAGAGATCTTGGTGGAAAATAGTCTCATCGGGCGAGCCCTCTGAAGTAGCAAATATTGAAGAATAACATCATACAGAAAAGCAGTGCAGAGGAGATGCTCACCTAGATACATGAATGAAGCGAAGAAGCAACGAACGAGCCAACTGGAGAACATCGGACATGGACGGGAATTGCCGAGAACTGTACAGTTTAGTCACAGTGGCTGTCACGTCACGTCACGTCACGATGAGTTGAGTGAGGTCGGGATGTCGAGCGACTTTTACCAACGATGGCGGAATCACTGCGTTTCCTTGGCTCGTTGCCCGGCCACAAGGGCTGGGTCACCGCCGTTGCGACCTCTTCAGAGAACCCAGACATGATCCTGACGGCCTCTCGTGGTATTTATCTTGTTCATAACTCCACTCCTGCTCGTTTTGATAGTCCATATCGCATACAGACAAGACCATCATTGTATGGCAATTGACTCGTGATGAGGACACGTACGGTTATCCAAAACGGATCTTGCACGGACACAACCACTTCGTCTCCGACATCGTCATATCCTCCGATGGCCAGTTCGCCCTTTCCGCATCTTGGGATCACACTCTTCGTCTCTGGGACCTCAACACCGGTCAGACGACGCGCCGATTCGTTGGACACAGTTCAGACGTCCTTTCTGTCAGCTTCAGTGCTGATAACAGACAGATCGTCTCTGGCTCCCGCGACAGAACCATTAAGCTCTGGAATACCCTTGGAGAGTGCAAATATGACATCAAGGATGACGGCCATACCGAGTGGTACGCGATCTCTGACATTCCTCTTCTCATCATACCGACTCTCTTTACAGGGTATCTTGCGTGCGGTTTAGCCCCAATATTATGAACCCCGTCATCGTGTCTTGCGGTTGGGACAAGGTGGTCAAGGTGCTGTCATTGAAATTTTGATCCTGCAACGCGGATCCTTATTCCTAGATAGGTCTGGGAACTCTCCAAGTTCAAGTTGAAGACAAATCACTACGGCCACACCGGTTACATCAACACTATTTCTGTCTCACCCGATGGCTCCTTGGCTGCATCAGGTGGGAAGGACGGTATCACCATGCTCTGGGACTTGAACGAGGGCAAGCACCTCTACTCTCTTGAGGCGGGTGATATTGTCAACGCCCTCGTTTTCTCTCCCAACCGTTACTGGCTGTGCGCCGCCACTGCCAGCTGCGTTAAAATCTTTGATCTCGAGAGCAAGTATGTCACGTTCCTCGTTGATATGGAGTTCCATGCAAACTTTGTTTCCTTAGGTCGATCGTCGACGAGCTCAAGCCCGAATTCGTAGACGTTGGTGCCAACTCGCGAGAACCCGAGTGTGTATCGATCGCATGGTCTTCCGACGGACAGACATTGTTCGGGGGTTTCACTGACAACCTCGTTCGTGTCTGGACTGTGAGTGCTTAAAATTCCCCGTGGGAAGTTGTGCGAGGGAGGACGAGCGAGGTGTCCCCTATGTATCCTCATTAGCTGGCATATCAACCTGTTACGATCTCATCTTTGCCCATCACAACGGTGCGCGAGTCAGGACGAAGAATATCGTTTGGTGAGCCAAGCAATTTGGATACAATGTGCATCACTCTCCCTCGGCCTCCATCATGTTGCGCCTCCGCTCGTTGAAGTCCCAACGATCTAGTCCCCCGAAATCGATCTTGATAGCTCCCGAGGACAAGTTAACCTGAAGCTCGCAGATGTGTGATACGCGTGCTCGCCAGCTATCTCCTCTTTCAAGTTAGATTGGATAAGTTTTGGATGAAACTTGGTGAAGAGACCTGCGGCTTACGTCGCTGTACCGTACATGTCTCCGCTTTGACTGACAACCCGCACACATTGATCCATGTTTGACTTGGCGTCGTATATCCATACGTTCTTTCCTCGATAACATTCTTGCCAACCGTGAAAGTCCACGAGCTTATTCGGGGGACGAATGCGGTTTGCACCTTGAGGGGGCGTTGGGCACGGGCGAACGTCAACGTCATTGAAGAGATGTAACGCCGTCAGGTTTGAGATGTCTGCTAGGAGTTCGCGCTCTTGCGGGGAAAATGGGTTTATGATGTGAAAGATTGTCGGAGGATCTTCGTCCTCCTCATCGCTGTCATCCTGTTCATCCGCGTTATTGGGTTGGAGAGGTTGTTCTGACACGTTTGCGTCTACGTCGCCGTCGTCCAGGACAAACTCCTTCTCGCTGTCCTGGAGACGGCTACAAAATGCCGTCCAAGATACTTCATCTGAAAAGTCGGTGCGGACAATGAGCCCCAACTCAGGTATATCGCGAGCAACTCCATCCGACGGGTCAGGATCAGTGTCAAATTCCACGGTGGATGTCGCATGTACGAAGCCGTCCTGAGAATGCAGCTGATCAGCGTGGCTGAGGAGACACGGTGGAATCCACTTGCATGACACCATTGACACCGTTGGCGTAGCGGGTCCGAACCACCTGACCCCAACCCTGCCCAGAACCGCTGCGCTATCCTTAATCTCCACTTTCTGCGGCCTTCTCCTGGGTAATTGCGCTTCGTTTCGGCATAGTTTCGCTGACCCAAGCTATGAGTACCGATTTCGCTGGTGGGAACACCCGTACTCACGACAATGTACGGCACGAGAGGTGATTCAGGCAAGGACATCGCCAACTTTTTATAGTCGAGATCAAGTCGAGATCCCAAGCTCTTGGAGCTAAGTGCGGGGCGCAGTTGCGGACCGACCGTGGGTTCGACGCTTGCTGGACCCCGTTCAAGGGATAGTCTAGCTGGTGAGTAAACCGTCCGAGTTCGGGTCTCCCATACCCTACCAATGAACCTAATCACCTCGCGCTTTTCCAACGTCCAGGACTCACACACCACGCTAGAAACGGACCGCCGTGCGGGGCACATCCGTGTGATCATATCTCGCCGACAGACACGTCAAGTTACCCCAAACTGAGCCCTGCCCGCTCATTCTGGTGGCTCCACTCGCACCCACTGAGTGTTTGCGGCACCTTGCGTTACGTACGATCGATTGGTCGCTGTTGTCACGAACGAACAAAAGAGGATACGAAGCATCGTGATACGTCTCGGTTTCCCGCAGCTGCGGATACAAATTCGGTTGCCTCTCAAGTAGTAGAAGATGATAAGATCCATCTCCGTGCGTATGCTATATCCGCCGGTCCACAACCGGAACAGCTGGCCCATCGGTATAAGTAGCAAAAATACATTCATGCGGGGATTGTTCTTAGTCCCCCCGCTTTCCTAACCAGTTTGGGCCCTTACACAAGAAATGGCGCCTCCCAAGGGAACGACTGGTGTGTTCTGTCCTTGAACGGCTTGTGTGATTTTCTCAGCGTAACACACAATGTCGCCGCTCAGGATCTCAACTCAGCCGACGACAGTGGGCTTACGCTTTCGCCCTCGTGACAACACTTTTCTTTACTTGTGAGTCGTTGCTTCGCGCCGTGGAACCAGAATCTTAACAAGCTTCACAGGGGGCTTTGCTTATGGTGTAAGAACTATGTGCTGTATCCCTCACGAAGCGCGATGCTAATAGCGGTCCTCGCTAGCTCCTCGATGTCCTCAATGCTCACTTCCAAACAGTGTTTGGTATAACAAAGCTGCAGAGCACTATGCTTCAGCTTGCCTATTTCGTGAGCAAACCGGTATGCAGACAAAAACTTATCTTTGACGAAGGCGTATCAGGGAGCGTACTTCGTATGGGCACCTTTTGCAGGCTTCTTTGTAGGTATTTCAATGTTCGATGAGCTCGGATGACGCTGACCCTGAATAGATGAAACGCATAGGATACAAGGTAGCTTATTCCAAGAAAATCGGGTTCTTGCCGTTGATCAGATGTATAGAAAGGCATCCATATCGGTTTGGGTCTATATTCGCTTGGTGCTATATTCTTTTGGCCGTCTGCCAAGTTCGAGAAGTATGGTGGATTCGTTGGAAGCACTTTTGTCATCGGTACGTGAAATTTCTTTCGCGTGCGCGTCATACTCGATGGACCATGATCATCGCATCTTAGGCTGCGGTCTATCTACTCTCGAAGTCGCGGCAAACTCCTACATCTCGGTTTTGGGGACTCCTCAGTATGCAGCCGCCCGTCTCAACTTCAGTCAAGGCTTTCAGGGTGTAGCTTCCTTTTCTGGACCGCTCATCGCAGCGCGATGGTTCTTCACGGGTAAGAATGCAACCACCCTTGGCACAGTGCAGTGGTGTGTCCCTTGTGGTAACTTCAAAGAGTCCGAAAGCTGATCCGAACGTGAAGGGTTTATCTCGCTGTCGCGGGCCTTGGTGTCGCTCTCAATCTATTGTTCTTGTATGTCGTTGCTACATCTCGTCATCTCCACTTTACAACTCTTTCACTTTCAGCTTCGCAAATCTACCGGAAATAACCGAGGATGCCCTCGAAGAGGAGATGCAAGACGTAGGGATGCAGGAGGACCAAGGACCATTCTGGAAGCAATACCGCTGTACCTTGGGTTTTGTCGCACAGACTGCCTACGTGTGAGCGTTTGGCGAACCTTTTGGCCCGGCTTTTGTCTAACACGGTGCTCAGTGGAGCCCAGGTTGGCGTGGCTGCTTTTGCCGTCAATTTCTTCGTTGATCAGGGAGTCGGTATCAGCCAGTCGAGAGCGAGTGAACTGTTCTCGTTCTGCCAGGTTACTTTTACCGTCGGACGGTAAGACGTCAATCAGTGATTGGTGCGGGAGTATGACATTGGTCCCTAGATTCGTCAGCGTGGTGATTTTGAATTTCATCGACCCAGCACTTCTGCTTGCTATCTACGGCTTCTTCTGCAGCTTGTTCGCTCTCTTGGTTTCACAACTGCCAGGATATGGCGGTGTGGGTTGTATATTCGGCTTGTTCTTCTTTGAATCTATTTGCTATCCGTGTATTTTCACTCTCGGCACCAAGAACCTTGGCAAGTACACAAAGAAGGGTTCGGGTTTGATCGTCATGGTAAGTGCGTTCCCGTGTACCTCATTTCTCGGCTTACAAAATGATACCAGGGAGTTGGAGGCGGAGCGTGGTACCCATCCGCGCAGGGCGCATTGGCTGATTTGACATACACTCGCCGGTCATATCTTGTCCCGATGTCAGGCTACATTGCAATGACGCTATACGCTATGTGAGCACCCATACATTCCCGTAGAATGCTCGTTTCTAAGGTACCTCTCAGTGGTCTCGTAGTTGACCAGGCGAGGAAGACGGGCTTCACAATCAGAAATCGAGATGAGCTATCCGACAAGAAGGCGACGGTAGAATTCATCGCCCAACCTTTGCCGACGTCGCTATTTCAGACACCCGACAGAGGACGAGCGGGTTCCTGGGCCAAGTCTGAGAAGGGGAGCGCAGAGAATTAAAATAGCTTATTGTGTTCCGAGGATTTAACGACATTCTGAGCGTGTACCGATTAGATTGCGATAAATCTCTACCAGACGTTAGCTACGTGACCACGGGTGAAACGTGTGAACGACGGGCTCGTGACTAAACTGCCGAAGTTCTGGAGCCTGCTAAACGATCCACGACCTACAACGAGGCTGTCACTAGTTGATTCGACGGGTAACCAGAATCACTCACCGGGCGAATGTAGGGGAGTGAGAGGAAGGTACCGACAAACGGGAGCTGTCGTAAGAACGTCAGGACGACGGGAAAGAAGTCACTAGATCGTGAGGAAGTGAGAGACACGCGCGGATGATATCTCGTAGACAACCCTACCCGAAAAGGTTCAAGAATCCAAAAGTCTCAACGATCATCCCAACGAATGGGTATTTGAAAAAGACGAGTAAAACACCACCGAGAAAGCATATCGTTCCACGCAGTTTCTGCTTGCGAGAAAAGAAATAGAACGTTTTCTGCGGCCCGATAATGAGTGTGAGACCCGAGAGGAACAACATCTACGTCAGAAGAACAGAGGGATGGAAAGTGAGTCTTCGAGTTCCCGACGGGTTTGCGTGATGGCGTACTGACGTTTCCGAGCGCAAGCAGAGCAGCGTCAAAGAAGAGCATTATCCCAAGGAACATGAACAGCGTCCCAAACGTCGTGAGCGCAACGCCGATTTCTGTGCATGGGAATGAGTGGGATTGAACAGACAGGTTTGAGAGGCTGACTTTGTGTATCAGAGAGCCACATTGTGGATGGGTTTGAAGATGGTCAAAGGGCAAGCAGTGAGCTCGTCGTACAGCTCAGATTTGTCGCGTGCACAAAGCCACGTCATCATAGTCGTGGCGCATTCCATGTCCTACTTTTTGTGGTCGCACCATTTTACCCTGTGATAGAGAACTCGCTTCTTCTTACATCCGCAACCTACGCCAATCAACAGTGCATACGACGGGACCATGGTCACCGAGGCCATTAAGAATGTACGTATATGGTATCATCGCCTCTAATAAATAGTATAACGATGTATCACGGTCCATTGGTAATGCAGTTTACAATAGAGACTATAGAAATTTATAAATGAAGCTTTCGAAGGTCGTCCAATGTCTGGGTATCAAGAACATGCACGCTCCGAATGCCGGGGGGGACACGATGGCCTACCCTTGACAAACCACACCACTTTCCCGCTTCTGTAGTTCCCGGGCAGCAACGACCCTGTCATATGACTCCTTCAACGGGCTTCTATATGTGAGAAAAGACATGTGGGCGTTCAGATAAGGAGGCGGTAATAAGGGATGAACTGCCTCCAAACCGACGGAGATGCTGGCAGGAGGAAATTTAGCAGTGTATTGCGGAGTGGATGGGCGTGTCGTTGGAAGGTACGCTAGAGAGGAAAGTGCTTGGACAGACGATGAAGAGTTCGAGGATATTGAGGATATCGTTCGGTGGCGGTCGTGTGTTCTCCCAAAGATGTGGGATGGGACCTGTGATTGGCTCGGAAGCGTGGCCACCGAACGCACAGAAGAAACCGAGGTCCGACGATTTGGTGACGACTGCGCGCATGTCGTCCTGACGCTAGATGGAGAGGTCGATAGTTGGTTGGTTTGATCATGACCTGGTGACGACACTGGAGATGCTTCCGAGGTGACAGTCAACGGAGCGAGGGGTACCACCTTGGATGTCACAGGTATACCCTGACCAAACGATTGTCCTCGGATGAGAGGGTGTGGACGCAACGGTGCTTCAGATCTGCTGGTCGTAGAATGCGTGGAGGGAGGTCGTGTCATCGATAGGCGCTTGTTCGATGGGTGATGCGTCCGATGAATGGGGGACGTGTTCGCCGAGCGTGTCTCCATAATGCGAGGTTCCATCAAGGGAAGCTGTGTTTGAGAGGCTGAGTCTATATGACCAGAACCGTTGGATGGTGGCGCAGCCACTGTTTGCGAAGCTCCAGGTACACGTGCAGCTGACACAGATGTCTTCGGCAGCGCTTCTGGAGCACGGATAGTGGGCACGCGAGACAACGACTGAGGCTGCGCCCGCGGTGTATCTGGACGAGGTACAAACTCGTCGACGGGTGGGTCCGTGGGTATCGACTTGCGTTGGTCGATGGGGGTCTGGCCACTATCCGAACCAATGCTGTTTGGGGTTACAACACCGCTTTCGCTGGATACCCATTCGTCGTCGTCGTCAGCGAGAGGGCTAGCCAGGGTGAAGCCACCCTTGTTCTTTCCCCCCTGTTGGCGTTGGGTTGCAGGTGGAACATAGCGGTGTGCCTGTAAGTGTTCCCTGGAGGCCACCCGTGCGGTACTGTTCACCCGGGGAAGGGGTGACGTATTTCGTGAGTGGGACTGGAAGGGGAGAGCATCAGATTGGAAACAAATTTTAAAAAAAGGACATCCAGAGAGACGTACGTCGTGTACATGACCGGCTTTCCTTGTTTTTTCGGGTTGCTTTGGGGGTGCGGGGTCTTTCTGGGTAAAATGTAAATTTAATGCAGCCTTGGACGAGCCGGTGGAGGAGGAACGGGAATGTGTACGGGGAAGACCAGTTGGGCCGGTACGATGAGTCTTTGGTGCCATGGCGAGAGCGGTACGAATTGGTTCTCCGCCGTGTTTCCGCTTTATATCTCCACACTGCCTGCTTATCGCAACTCGACCGAGTTTTCATACGACGCTCATCTCGACGGAGAGATAGGACGAGGACACACGCACGTCCACGAGGCAGTTCATATTCCGGGACCCCTATGAAAGTTCACACAGATCAGCGCTTCATGGCGATGCGTCGAACTCGTGTTCTTGCTCCACCAAAAGACGCTGGTGTTTCAGATACATCCACCGTTCGACACGCACGTCTGTACCAACGTGCTTGATCACTGCCATTCTGATTAGATTAGATGTGAAATCGGACGCTAAAATAATATTTTCGCGTGTTGGCATCAAACTCATCTCTTTGCACCATGGAGAGAGTGCATTTTCAGCAAGAGCAGGCAAGCTTAACGCTGAATTCTGCTCGAAAACCGTCTGATGCAACGTCCAGATGCTCGCGGAGCTCAAGGACTTGGTCCAGAAGAGTCTGTTCACTCAAGTATGTCATGCGGACATCACCATGTCGGACCAAACGTTCATGTCTCGCACAGGCAGAAGTGAAACAAATCTTGAAAAAACGCACCCAGTTCGAAACCACCCTCGTCCGTCGAGTCGCAAAAAAGAGCGACTTTTTACGGTATGTCGCATATGAAATGGGCCTCGAACAGTTGCGGCGAAAACGACTCCAACGGCTCGGTCCGTGTTCTGCACCTTGTACTATCGTCACCCTCATCCTACCTCTAGGCCTCCCAAGGTCAAAGTCGACGATATCGGACTATGCGCTCGTCCGGAGGCAGTTCCAGATCTTTGAGCGCGCGCTCAAGAGGTTCAAGTCAGATGTCGGGCTCTGGATACAGTACATCCAGGTGGCGAAACGCGAAGGGGCACGCGCTTTGGTGGGGCGGATCACCGCACGGTGTGGCTTCATGTTTTTCGCTGGGAAACGTGATTAACCTCGAGACGCTGTCAGTGCTCTGCAACTCCACCCTCGTGTTCCTTCCTTTTACATTTTGGCTGCATCACACGAGTTATCCCACATGTCACCCTCTGCTGCACGCTCTTTGCTACAGCGCGGGCTTCGCCTCATTTCAAACAGCGTGGACATGTGGAGGGAGTACATCCGGATGGAGCTTGGTTTCATTGAGGGAATGCGAAGACGGTGGAACGTTTTGGGGATTACCACAAAAGAGGACGAGAGAACGCCAGCAGGGAAAGGAGCCGAACTCGACATCGACGTGGGCGGTGATGACGAGACCATCATCATTGACGAGCAGAGGGAAAAACCACCAGACGAAGTCATTGCTGCCGAGAAGGGTGGCGACGAAGGCGAAGCTGCACGCAAAGCGATCATGGACGGTGCCATCGTCAAGTCTGCTTTGTCGAGTGCGGTAAAAGGTGTGTATGATATGCAGTACACGCAAAGTCAAAGTTGACCAAGCTTTCCATCAAGCGTTGCCCACGGTCGAACTTTTCGTGGAACTCGAGGCGCTCATTCGTAGCTATCCATGCCAGCTCCATCTTCGTACCACACTGTTGGACCACTTCTATTCCGTCCTGCATGAAACGTTGCCCGATGACCCTCGTGCAATCAAAATGCATGCTACTAGACAACTCCGTGACCTTACCCTCCCAAAAGAAGACGGTCAAGATATCGTCGAAGATGACCCTCATTTCGAGGACAGCGAAAAGCTAATCGATGCTCTCCAATCTGCTAACGAACGGCTCACAACGGCCGTCAAGGCGTCCTGGGGAACGCCAACGAGGAATGACCCCCGTCCCATTGCTCATCCTGACATATCAGAGATATATGCCGATTTTGTATCGGAATGGTGTCGGTCTCCGACACTCGAGCCTAGCTTGGTGAGACAGATTTCTCGTCTCGGCGTTATCCTCTAGATAATCACACTGCATGACAGAAAAAGTACTTGATCGGGTCTCTACAGGCTCTGGCGCAGGGCACTGATGCATCCCCTGCCCTGCAAGCCACACACATCCGGTTGCTTTTAGGTGACAACACATCGTCGAAGAGAACACTGAGATATGCCAGGAAGTATTCAGCCACTTCCTCTCCCACTGTATGGCTTGCCCGGCTGGATGCAGAGAATGCATGTGGCCAAGGAGACATCGAGCAAGCCTGGGTATCTGCACGTACCGCAGTGGCTGCCAGCCAGGATGTCAACGGCACTGAAAAAGTTTGGCTGTGGGGACTTGACCACCGGCCAGGTAATATGGAGGATCAGCAAGCCGTCTACGAGGTAACATGATCCTTGTCCACATAGCAGTCGCTGACTCGAACCCGCTACGGGATGACAAGGATCTATTGAGCGACAGTATGAAAAATTCGGCCATGAGGACGATTCACGAGACCTTGCTCCTTCGATACGTTTCGGAGGTGGTATACGCTCGGGA
Source organism: Sutorius eximius (assembly GCA_038089815.1). Classification (NCBI taxonomy): domain Eukaryota; kingdom Fungi; phylum Basidiomycota; class Agaricomycetes; order Boletales; family Boletaceae; genus Sutorius; species Sutorius eximius. The sequence goes on along the minus strand of JBBPLN010000006.1, from coordinate 29,667 downwards.
AGTCGACGGTGCTACGCGTCTCAAGCTGATACGTCGTATATCCAGCGCGTTCCTCCCCACCGCCTCTGTTTGGGAGCGCGTCTTCACGCTCGAGTGCGGACGCGACGACCTTGCGGACAAGTCGCTTCTTCGCGTCGTGTACGAATACTGGCGAGCTGTGCACGGGATTACAGCATCATCAGCTTGGGCTGGCTGGCTTATGGATCATGGAGATGGCAAAGTGGCGACACAGGTCATCTCGAGCGCAATGGTACAATTGGAGGCCGAGGACAAAGTCCGGCTGACCGACGCGTGGAACGCACGGCTGACGGGGAGCCAGAGGAAGGATGAGGATGACGATAGTTCCGAAGACGACCATCCTCCGTTGAGACTGGAGACAAGTTGAGGCATATATATACCGTGGGCGGTTTGAGGTGACTAGCAGGATATACAGTATCCGCAGAATGGGATACGATTTGCACGTCGAACAGTACGTCGAGCGTGGTAACTCAGTCGGAATCATCGACGCGCCGAGCGTTGAAATGCCAGAATGAAATCATAATGCAAGTCAATGAATACAAAAGCAGTCGTCTACTCGTCTGGCACCTCGATTTCGCCCGAGTTGATGCCGTCGATAATGTCGTGAGGGGGCCGACCATCGACCGTGCACCCGATGCTCTGCGCAGTTCCCAAAATCTCCTTTGCGCCACCAGCAAGGTTCTTTGATAGCGACTTGGACTTCATCGTCCGGGCAATGTCGAATATTTCGTCGAGCGTGACGTTGCCAGTGTGCTTGATGTTTTTCTCTTTTTTACGATCGCGGGGAGGCTCTGCGACCAAGGTCAAACACAGCTACAGAACGAACAAGGGTGTTCATACCCTTGAGAGCCCGGATGACAAGAGAGGACGCCGAGGGCACGACCGAGACGGCCGCTTGTCGGTTCTGGATCGTGAGTTGGACGGTGACCCGTAGACCCTTCCATGCAGATGTCGCCTTTGCGATATCCTCTCCGACCTTCTTGGGCGACTAGAGGAGATCTCAACATGCGTTCCCGAGAACGCGCTCAAGAGACGCACCAGACCAAGAGGACCGATTTTGGGGGCAAGGGCAGAGGAAGCACCGACTTCACCGCCCGTCGCCCGGAGGTAGATGATTTTGATTTCGGTGGGGTCCTGAGCGACGATGAGCGTGTAGGACGGCGCGCTGGACGGCTGAATGTACTCACGAGTTTGGGGGCCATGCCTTGCGGACGGTGAGTCTTGGTCGGTCGGGGATGATGGGTGGGTGGCTGATAAAACAAGGTTCAAACTCCGTTGTGGTACTGTACAGTAGGATGCCGACGAGCCGAGCGTGTTTGTACGGGTTTGGTTGCGGTGAAAGCTTGAGCTGATCGAGACGACATTTCTATCCGCAAGCCAAGCAGGCGGTGAGTGCGATGGGTGTATGGACACCGCAGGAAGGGTCGCTTTACCCGCTGCATTCGAACACGCGGATATAGATAATCTTGCTTTGCTGATAGGTAATCACTCTCTGTCGTCGGTGTATCGCGCGTGGTTGATGTCTAAATGTCACATCGAAGCTGATATGCTTGAACGATTGATCGCGCATAATGACCGGATACCCTTGCTGCCGTATGTTCTCCTAGTGTTGACTCCTTAAGGACCTCTTTGATCCTTTCATTCATCTAGCGAAAGCCTGACCCGATTTCATTCGAGATCAGCGCCTGCAATCACCGTGCTCGATTACCTTCGACGTATCATCAGGTTTACCAAGGTGGAGGTCTGTCATTCCCCTCTCGTAGAACGTGTCACTCCCATCTAAACGAACCTCTCTCCCCAGAAATCATGTCTGCTGCTCACCCTCCACTACGTCGATCAGATTTGCGCACGGATGCCACTTTTCACGCTATCTTCCCTCACTTGCCACCGATTCATCATTGCTTCCATCACCGTCTGCAGCAAGGGTCTATGCGATACATTCTGCACCAATAGCCTCTACGCACGTGTCGGCGGCATTCCCGTATCCGAACTCAACGTCCTGGAACGCGAGTTTCTCCGCATGATCGATTGGCGATTAACGGTTAGCACGTTTCTCCTTGCCAACTTTATCACCCCTCCTCCCCACCCGACCATTCCATTTCTACTTCTGCACCCTTCTTTCAAAGTTTCTCACCACTCGTTCTGGTCTTGACGTATCTTGAATTTTTTTTTTTTTTTTTGGGTCTTGTCTTCCTCTTTTGGCTGTTCGCTTGGGCATTTTTGTCAGTGCACGTGTGAAGTCCTTCAAGAATATTACGTCAATCTCGTCAGGACAGACAGCAGTGGGAGGTTTTTCATTCCTGGCTCGCCGACCATAGCGGAGAGCTCAATCTCCTCGGAGAGCGATCCAGAGAGTATGGCATCGCGGTCGCCATCCCCAATGCAAGCCCGGTCATCGGTGGATCACCGTGTGCGGCTTACCACCCGCATGCGCTCCCCTTCGACTATCCTCATGGATACATCGACGCTCACACCCCAGCCGCCACAGGCGCCAACTCTCGAGCAAAACATGGCATTCGCGGACTTGCAGAGCTCACTTGCGGAAGGGTCCGGCATTCCGTTTGTACAACGCTAGATGATAGGAACAACACGCATAGATGTCGGGGAAGGGTGTTCATCCTCACGCTGGTTGGTGCCATGGTAACCCAACCGTTGTTTTGCGTCACACATACAATCTAGAACAACCGCGTGTATATGCACCAGAAAGCGACCACAAAGACCTATCAATGAAAAAGGAATGACTGCGGGTTTACAATATTTGCTATGCTAGTAATGTTTTATCGATGGAATGGGTTCAGTAGGGAAGTGTTACAGTCCTGTTATCTGTTGAAGAGCAGTGGCAAACAAGGAGTGGTTTGGGTTTTTGTAGATTTTCATCAGAGTCGCGGACTCGGCGAAAAGAGGAATAAAATAAAACGGGTGTTCTCCTGTGCAAAAGCTGAGCACACATCAACGCGCAGAACAGGATTGACTTCGCACCGTAAGTATGGCTACCTAACAATACACGAACGCGAACGACAGCGAACAGCACAAACCGCCATGTCACATTCAATGTCAAGAACCTGCGGGATGCACAAAAGAAAAACCATGCATGAGCTCCCAATCAAATGGACACCCAAAAACACGGACAGGAGAAGGGCAAGGAAAGGAAGCAGTGAAATGTCTATGTGACAAACATTACATTCACCGCCTCAGAGCAGAGAGCATCTTCGCCAGCGCATTGATCTGGCCCTTCTGAACCTTCTTCGGAACACCGTCACTGCCTGTTTCGCTGACCTCGCGGGCACCATCGAGATCAGTGGTGGAGGTAGCCGCGTCGCGGAGTTGATGAACACTAGGCTTTTGGGGTGCACCTGGCCGCTCGGAGATGGTATCGAGTTTGGGATCCTTGGGCTTACGAGTGCGAGGCTTGCGCTGGGGAGGTTGACCAAAGATGTCTCCAACGGGGTTCAGATGATGTTGACGCGGCAACTGATCCAACTCCCAAGGTACTCCAGACATAACTTGAGTAACAACGGAATCAACGCACAGGTCGAAAACGACAGTGATGCGAACTTACTTTTAACGTTCTTGGGGATAGCCTGCTGATCCCCATTATTTCCATAAACCTTGTTACTTCCGCTCTGACCAGATGGCTTGGCCTGCGCCCTCCAGCTCCCGCTCGATACGCTTGTTGCCATCGTGCTGATGCTCCGCGCGCTCGAGTTACTGTATCGTGTAAACGCACTTGTGGAGGTACTCGCACTTGACGTCGTCGACATCGAACTACGCCAGTTATACTTGTTGGCAGAACTGGATAGGGTAGAGTTGGAATCCAGGCCTGCACGGATCGACGGAGGTGATGCCCCACGAGGTCCTTTGCGATCAAAGGAGTTGCCGTTCTGCCCGTGTCCCCACGAATTCGTGCTGAAATGCTGAGGTTGCCGGCCGCGTATCCAGGTGACGGCTTCGTCTGCAGGAGACCTCTGCGGTGTTAGCGGCGTGCGGGTGTAGGGTGAATGCGGGACATGTGTTTGATGGCTGACGATATGGGCAGGTGTACTGTGGGGGGTCGGCACAGCTGATAGTCCCATGATCAGATTCGTCACGTTACTGGCCGTGCCGGGGGCTGGTTCGTCCACGGGGGAACAATGACCCTTTCCGAAGGAGAGCTTCCATTTGGAAGCCTTCTTTGCAACGGCGGGGCCGGCAGATGGGGATACAGGCAAGACCGACGCATTTGTGACAGTAGGGTGGGATTCAGCTGGAGCAGCGCGCGTCTTGGAGGATGCGATGCTGGCCGCGCGACTGATGTCAATGGCCGGAGACGACACGGAGCCAGAGGCCGGCCGCGACGAAGAGCGTGATGCCAAACTTATCTGTCTCGCCAAAGTCTGCGAAGCAGACGCAAGGACCTCCAACGTCTCGTCCACGGCACCATTACCGAGTTGCTTGCCCTTTCGCGCTCCGCGACGTCCACGTTTCTTCGTGGAGCGGCTCCGACCATCTTCCAGTTCATGTTCGGGATCCGGGATCTGTTCGGAATCAACATCCAGTTCATCCGCAGCCTCGACCTCTTGGATAACCTCGATGTGAGACGGTGCGTGGATTTCACTCTCCGTCTCCTCTACCACAGAAACGTCCAAATCTGGCACGGTCTCCAAACCTAGCCCAGTCTTTTCAAACGCAGGACCAAATGAAGGGGCTCGTGACAAGTTGCGGGAGTGGATGACTGGCGTTCGTCCACCTGCGCGAGACGAAGGGCGACGTGAAGGTGGGCACGACGACAAAGGATGTCCGAGAGTTATTGAAGATGTAGAAACGACACGCTTGTGACCTGCGGCGGGGCGACTGAGCACCGTGGGTTCGGACAACAGGGCGGGCAGGTCCTTTATCCAAGCTCCGAACTCGCGTGCGGTGACAGGGGTCGTCGCGTTTGCGAAAAGGGAGATGGAAGCAGAAGATGGAAGACAAAAAACGCGTGTAGCAAGAAATTCAGCGACGGATGTAGTCATGCCGGTGAAACGCTGCATAAAGAAATCGGAACCATACTGACGGAAGAGGTTGAAGGAGGAGCAGACACCTTGGGCAGTGTCCGTCCAAGGATTGTAATGATACAACCTGAATCAAACGTTATTGATCGGCCTCGGAATTTGATCTAGAAAAAAAACGTACATGTTGATCAAAACGATACCAAGGGACCAAACGTCCGCAGGAGCAGGCCGGTACGTCGGGGCACAGTTGTTTCTACACTCAAAGCTCATGTAGGGAGCACTCCCACAGTCCATGTCAGAACACTCTGCTTCCGTGGTGGAAAGGCCAAAATCTGTCAACTTGACGATGACACGACGTTCACCATTGACGAAACCGTCTGTGACGATAAAATTCTCGGGTTTGATGTCACGGTGAAAAACGCCTTGCTCGTGACAGGAAGCAACGGCATCACACATCTGGGAGAACATGCGCGAAATCAGTCGCAGACGAGTGGGGCTGAGGAGCTGAGATGGATGCAGGGAAGCGAGAAGGGAAGGCGTCGGGGGAGTGCGCGAAGGCGAGGACGGGACATCTTCTGAAGGGATGGGCGTTGGTTCGTAATGATCACGTGCCTGCTCGAGGAAGTAAAACAAATCTTCGCCGGGAACGTACTCGAGTAAGAGGAGAAGGAAAGCCGGTGTTTCAAACGTGCGATAGAGGGTGACGATGTTGGGGTGGGGACGAAGAGACTGATGGATAGTGACCTGTGGGAGAGGATGAATGTGGGCGCAAGATGGGTTCCCACGGGGACTGACCTCGGTCATCTGGGCGGCAAGGGCGTCCTGATCGAGATTGGCCTTGCTGAGACACTTGAGGGCAAAATCACGGCCATAAGTGATGTAGGTCTTTGAGCGGGACGGTTCACCAAGATCGAGTGCACCACAGTGACCGTCTTCGGAAGGCTGTGCGCGGGACAAGACCTCACGAACGAGATAGACGACGGCATATGAGCCTGTGCCAAGTTTGCGAACGACCTCGAACTCGTTGGCCAAACCAAAGTCGGTGCTGTCGTGTGAGACGGGCGCAGAAGAAAGACGAATGTGGTGACCCTGCAAGGGGATACCTTGACCGACGAAATCACCAGGGGCGAGAACGTCTTCGATCGCAGAAGAGCCCGAAGTAGAGCGCCGGGCAGAGGAGGCGGCTGACCTCGGAAGACGGGGACGAAGGGAAGCAGAGGGTGGGAGGGGGAGCGGAGCGGATGGAAGAGGACTGGGGAGAGCGAGCGGACTGGCGGGGGCGGGGGATAAGAGGGAGGGGAGAGGAAGGGGGGAGGGGAGAGGGGACGAAGCGGGAGAAGGGGGAAGAGGCGAAGGAATAAAGAGGGGAGAGTGGTGGTTTACATGGGGGTGAGGTTGCTGCGATTGTTGCTGGGATGGACGGAAGGGGCGATCTTTCGTGAAACGTTTGTTGAACAGACGGGAAGCCGGTGGTAGTTGAGGGGAATCATTAGAACGAAGTTCGGGTAGGATATCTTTGCGAGCTAATTGAGGTTTGTAAGAAATGGGAAGGGGGATCGGTTGAGCAGAATATTGCAACATGAGCTGGTGAAGACGAGATACAGAGAGGTACTGGTGGTAGGGACGGCGAGGGAGTACTCGACGAGGGGGATCAGACAAGACCGGCTGAGAGTCTGAGGAATCCAGGACCGAAAGACATGCAACGCACGCAGCGAGGGGAGTATGGTAAACCTTTGAACGTGGGGGAGGAGAGCAACGCAGACCTGAGACGGAAATCTCCCGCGCACACACACTAATACTATGTCACGCTTAGGTTCTGTGTCACACACGTCACATCTTCTCCTTTACGTCTCTGCTCCACATGGTCCTTCGCATCACCACTTTCCGCCGCGTTTGTGGTCGCTTTGCCGTGTACCTTTGCGATGCTATCTTTGACGATGGCATGAGGATGTCGCTCGCTCGCGCGGTTTTCTCATGTGCACCACCAGTACGAATATGCTTCCATGATACCGGCTATTTCGCAGCTATACCCATATCGTACCTGTCCGCGTGTATTCGCCCTTTTTCGGGCACGGCTTATTTCTTCGGCTATGCTTGCCTATTACATGCGGCGTGGTGGCCCTCGCCATGCCAGTGGCTTATCCGTCGCGTGCAAATCGGGCATCCACTTCCACGTGAGTCATTTCGCTCGAGACGTATGTATCGTTTCAACTTACTTCGTTCTCAGTTCACCCCCTTCGATTCACCCATTCACCCGAAACAACCCGAAAATTTGCACCCGCAGCGACTCTCATCAGTCACTCAGCACTCTAGCCGATCTATTTGTGTCTCGTTCCGCAGTCCCACATGGCACATTCTCAAACCATTGCCCCATCTATTCCATTTTTGTTTTCCGTACGCGTCCTTGCGGTCGACGACGTGTCCCAAGACCCATCGCTCAGCTCGACCGTCACGGAGAATGTCATGTCCCTATTCGCTCTCGATTGTCACATTGAACTTTGTAGACCTCGATTGTAATTCGCGGGAATGAACCTGGCGATTTTCATGATGGCTGGCCAGCCAGAAACACGATTCTTTGATCCATCAAGAGGACGCCGAGATACGATCCTGTCTTCTCATAGCAAACATGCCGTTTGGTGCTCCAAAACCTGCTTGACAGCATTCCATCAATCCACCAACGTTGTCTCACAAACAGGGGTCTTGTTCCTTGAACCGTCACTTCATTCGGAGTTGTCTGCCACACTTCGTTGTCCCCTCATTGTGGTCAAATATACTGTGGCCATTTCTACCCTTATCGTTGGGCACTTATCATTGCGCTAAACGCATGTCGTGTGGGGCCTACCCTGACAAGGACCATGTGCCGTCAACTATGAAAGCCTTGAGTTCGCAGCAAACCCTGGCCCTGAGTACGTATGACTCCGGAACGCTCTGGAACGCTCAGGAAAGTATTCAGTGTTTGCCATCGGGTGTCATTCAACCCACAGTGGGAATGAACCGTGTGCTATACGCAAGGCATCAACACCCTCGCCGTTTCGGTCGGATGAGCAACCGACTTGTTTCTTATTTGTTGTTCAACGAGGCAGTGTTTCTGGGACAGCATTGCGGTGACTACAGCTAGTGGCAATCGTGTTTCATGTTCAACTTGCCGTCAGTCGGGATCACCATGGTTGTCGCCAAGAACGTCACTTGAGCAAGGATTGAAAAGACGAATGCACAGGCGCCAACATGTCGAGAAGGAAGTTCTCACTAGCCAAATTCTCCATGCAGTTGGCCAGTTTAGTTATGTCTTCCGCACGATTCATTGTATCTGACGTGTACGATGCCTTGATTAGTGACACGACCAGTAGCCGAGACGGGCTGCTGAAACGAACGATTGCCGAGGGCAGTGCAGGGTGAACGGGTACCTCGGGTGTCAGTTGACGAATAATGATGCCGAGAGTCATTTCTACAAAACTGGCCAGTTCACAGACCTCTCTGTACATGTAGTAATCGAGTAGTCAGAACCGCTGACCCCTTTCCACTCTCATTGATGCATCCGCGAGACGTTCACCCAGCGTACGGACTATGCTATGCCGGCTTCGTGTGGATGGCAGCATAATCCCCTCGTCCGAGAAGGACGATGAAAGAAGTTAAAATTTGTTGAACTTTTGCTAGGGTAGCCGACCCTTCGGACCATGCTTCCCCATTTTGCATTACCTTGTGACCCAGGAAAACGTCCGACCGCGGGAGAAGCAAGCCTGTGAACTTCTTCTGCGCTGAAGTTCCAAAAGTCTTTTTGTCTTCCAGAACGGACGACCTCCGTTCCCTTGGATTGGAAAAAGGCCACCTTGATTATCTTTACCGTAAACCGCGGCATTCGGACCATTGAACAGGTTCGTCGCGCTGCCTTTTGTGTGAGCAAGGTGAATCACTTGATCAACTCTCGAGGTCCCCGTGAATGCAGCTGGGTCCGGGCCAAGATAACATTTCACAAGCCGCAGATACGTCGATGAAAGTTTTTAGACCAATACAGTTTTTCAAGGGGCATCAAAGCTCTACCCTGGTTCGGTTGGAGAGATGCGGACTTTTACTCCACGATCGAGTCACGAGGCGGACATATCTAAAGTAGGTCCCTCAACGGTCCTAGCTGGTGGCACAAAGTGTGGGCAAGAATGTGAGGAATAGGTGAATCGGATGCATTAGGGGTTATCAGAGTTGCCTTTGGTGAACGGCGACGATCCCCGGGAGCTCCCGGACGCTGTGGACTTTTTGGACTATCGAGAGCGCCTTCGAATTCCGTCCTCTTTCAAACGTTCCTCTTTCACGCCTGAAGTAGAGGACGCTTTGCAAACGTTCGTCCCTGCATTCGACTCGACTCGAAGATGGAAAAGATCTCGGACACGGTCACTTCCGTTTTTCATATCGCTATCAAGGACAAACGGCCTGCCGTTTGCTCCGATGGGGACAGTTCCATCGTCTGGAGCGACACCTTTGGGCTGGGATGGCGTTTCGGGATCTCGTACAATTCGCACGAGTGGTTTGCAAAGGTCCGCCTGTATCTCGACCATAATCACTCTCACACGGAGCACGACCAAGCAACCGTGACCGTCTCCCTCAAGGACTCCACCGATAAGGGTGCAAAGGAGCTCAAGGAGAGGGTGACCACGATCACTGACTTTGGTCATGGTCAACCCGCTCTCCTTGGCTCATGGCCGCCAACCGACCTTGCTTTGCATCCCTACGTATCCCTCACGCTGTCGACAAAGGCGCGGCTCCCACAGCTCGCCACAGACCCGCTCTCTTCAACCTCGCTGGCGTTGCGCCAGTCTATGGAGAGTGGTGACTTTGTAGATACCAAATTCTATGCGTTCTCCGCCAAGGGTCCCGGAGCCATCGCCAGCAGACCGCGCGTCGTGTATGCCAATAACAACAGCATTGGATTGATGCTACCCAAGTCCACTCTGGGTACGGACGCGATGCACCCTTGCATTACATCCCGAACTCGCACCCCTGCAGCAGGGAAGCAATTGGCTCCTGCATTTCTAGTCAATATGACCAGCGACCACCAAATCACCCGGGATTCCGTGCTTCACGAGTATGAATACGAACAAGATAGCGACCTCGACGACGACGAAGAGGATGACGCGGAGGACATTGAGCTTGAGCACAAGACTGCTCCCGGTGGGTTTCCAGTGGGGTCGTCCTCACACCCGCATACATCCAGTAAATTTCTTCCTTTTCTTCCGATTTTCCCATTCGAATAACGGTCTACCAGCGCGGACCGCGCAAGGAAGCTTCCGTGGTACAGAGGACGAATTACCGGCGGAGCCTCCCGCCTACTCCGAGTCCGTCAGCAGCTGTCGGATGGTACTTGTAAAAGGTGTAGCGTACAAAACGTGAGTATGATCGACGTCTACCGAGTACGAGCACCCAGAACCAGCATTGTTTTTTTAGGTGGCTTTCATACATTTATTTCCGCTATACGGGCCAGGTGTCTTTCTCGCCTCTGAAGTCGACTCCAGGTGCTTCCACAGTGCGTCCCAACGAACCTATTCGGTCCCCCTCCTGCTCCCCAAAGTCAATGTATCGACTTGCGGTCAACGTAAGCAACATTTTGGGGTCGGTAGGTACACGAGTTAATATCCGCGTTTGGCAGATCGGGGACGAAAGAATGAAAGAACTGGCCTTTCGTGCCATCAAGGAAAGGTTATCAAAGGATAACATTGTCGAGGAAGCTTTCTCATGGTTCACGGCACAGTAAGTTGCCTGGAACTGCGTCATGGGGACCATAGACGCCAGGTCACGATCATGTCTTCCATCCCACAGATATCCGATCGTTACCGAATATGAAGTTGACAGAGTATCCGAGCTTCGGAAATCACCTGAAATTTCATCAGCGATCAGGCTTCAGCTAAAAGCGATATCGCTTGGAGACAAACCCTGGGCCCATGGTGCCCTTATTGCGATCATGGAGAGGTTAAATCCGTCGGAACAATCAGCCTGACCCAATTCTGTCTTGGGCATTTCCCAAACTCGTTTCAGAGCTCGCTTGTTCCATAAACACGTCTCAGTACTGCATCCGTTATGCGCACGTCGCCTGTATTATTTATGTCTTGTATTAACCCATACTTTTCCTGGAAGCCCCCAGATCCCCCCTCGCCTGATTACTTCATCCATACCGCGTGTATCAACCCCAACCGAAGCCTCGACTTTGACACCGCAGTCGGGACCAACGCCTCCACCCTTATTGTTGCCCTCGCCAAAAGAGGCGCGAAGCTCGATCATACCTGTACCTGCCGCGGAACCCCGCGCAGGGCTCGAAAGGACGATCATCGGCGGAGGACGTGACGGGACAGGAGAGCTCGACAGCTCGATGCCCATCCCAGCCATCGAGATGTCCATGCCAGTGTTCATGCTCATACTCAACCCGGGGATTTCCATGTCCATGTCCATATCAGTGGATCCAAAAAGACTTCTAGACGTGGAGCCACCGGAGATTGGGGGTGGTCCAACGCCAAGACCTTCGAGTCCAAAGTGAGATGTGTTTGAGCCCATTAGGGGCGGTGGCATTGCTGAAGGAAGGTAGACCGACACGGGGATCGAACGGGGTGTGACCGTTCCAGCGAGAATGGAAGCAAGTAGTTCCACCGATACGGATTCTTCTCCTTCGGGGCCCGACGGTGTTGACGTCGTCGGATCTTTTTGCGAAAGAGTGGTGCTATCCGGTTTCCACTGAAGCGTCCCCAAGAGTTCGTTTAACCAGCATTGCTCCCTCACGATCTGGCGACAAGTTTGGTGAAAAAGGGTCACGCGCCGTGATGGATATAACCACGTACGTCCAGAATATATGACACTTCTCCGGCCGTTTTCACGGGGACCTCCTGCAACAAGAATCCCGGTTCTTGCGGAGCCGCGAGCCGCAGGTTAAGTGGCGGATGGGCTTGACTTGGTGAGTTCTGATAAAGTGACCATGGTGAGAATCGATCCCCAGGCAGGTTCCGCCACTTACATATATAGCATTGTAGTATTCTGCTGATGAGCCGCTGTTTAACTTTTTGAGGCAATGTCAGCAGGATCGGCAGCGCAAGTCTAACAAAAGCTGTCTGGCGATAATAAACCCATGAAAAAAAATCAATCGATTGCGATAAGCTGCCGTTTGGTGGATGTAAATGAAATCGGTTGGTCGGAAACGATGGAATTGGCCTGGCGAACGCCGTCCATGGGCGCGCGCCAAGAAAGGGGCATTTTGACTCGAACGACACTTACCAGAAGATCCACCCAGCTCCCACTATCGATCGACTGAGGATGCGACGGGCCCATCGTGAAGCCGTTGAACGCAAGACTGCCCATGCTCATTCCTGTTACCGAACCAATGGATCCAAAAGACGCCAAGTTGCCTAAGCCAGCGCCTGTAGAGGAACCTGCTGGGACACTCATGTTCATCAGGACGTCCGTAGACATATCCGACGCTAGAACAGCTTGGATCGCACGCAACCGGCTCTGCGAGACTACTACACCATAACCAGCTGACTGATGCCTCGACCTTGATGGACGATTGAACTCGAGTACCCAAGAGTGAGAAGGAACCTGGGGGAAAATGTGGTCGTTCGGAAAATTGGATTGAGGGGATGCCCCAACAACCGAAGACGAAGGGACAAGTTTTAGACGTGCGACCGTGGCGCCGTCGTATCTTCTCGAAAGGGCGGTGGTGAAGTGCGCAACAGGAATATCGATGAGAGGATTGGCGTTGCTTGTTTGCGCAGTTGGCGAAGATCGGAGAAGGCGAAGGTATGATAGAGGAGAAAGCCACACAAGGAAGGACAAGCATGGCGCGTCGAGATACAATATGGGCAAAGGACTCCGAGCAAGCGTCTTATCGAGGGGCTGCTGCTTTGACCTTCCGCCGACCTGCATCAATGAAAGCTAGTTTGAACAAAGAAGCGACATACACAGTAGGCCTCTGGGCATCAAGGAAATGTTGAGCTGCACCGACGGGTTCCATAAACCACCGGATTCCTCTTTCACCTTCGGCGGCTGCTAAAGAATCTAACATCATGAGGTAACGTAGATGATCTTGCACGACAAGACCGAGGTGCGCAGCCTCGACGGCCGGATCCTCTGCTTGCGTGTTTTGAGTTGCAGCCAGTGATGCCCGATTTGCTGCATCAACCCATCTAGCTATGTCTCGAGCGAGAAAGGCGTCCAAATTCGGTACTGCTGGTGGACCATTAGCGTTATTATTACCAAGGGCAAAGGAGGTCTTGACAACTACTCCGCCATCGATCCCAATGTCGAGGACCAGGACTTTGCCCGCCATCATTATGGTCGTGGCAGCAGACTTTGTAGAACTGTCGATGAATGCCTCCATACCCACTGCGCGTCCCCATTCCTCGAGCCTGGTGGGAGATGGCGGCGCAGTATCGGGGAAGACTACGACCGGCCGCTCTGCAGAGAGAGAAGTGGCCGCAGTGCGTGAAAGTGCGATGGAGGTAGATATTGCAGTGTGTTGCTTCATGAGACTGACGAGTTTGGACGTTTGATCTGAGGAGGGAACGACGCTGAGTTGGGACAGGGCATGGCTAAGCTGCGTGGTCGTATTGAGTATGGCATCGAGTCGAGTCAGGGTCGCCGAGTATGAGGTGCCGAATGGGTGAATACGGGGTTCGTCAGGGATTGGCGAGGCGAGCACGTCGTGCACCACGGCAAGCAATGATGGCCGTGATTCCATGAGGGATGGAGTTGGAAGTGTAGCGACACCGCCGTGACACCTTTCACCCCGAGAGTCACGCGGTAGCCGGCTCAACTCGACGACACGGTAGTTACCAGCAGGTCTGGCTCGCGTCTCGATATCTCCCCAGTTCTCCCGATCTAAGTACAGGTGTCATCGACCACGATTCATAATACAAGCTACAGCCTACTATGCCGTGTGGCTAAATCAATTGCTGATAAAATAATTGTACAAGACAGAGTCAGCTATTCAATCAGTACTACCTTGCTTGTCTCATGATTGGCAATCGAGACGTACCTAGGAAACTGATGCCAAGTCGGCTCGAATGGTTGTATAATACTTAGTCGTGAGTTGGGGGTCCAATCCTACCGCGGACGCCGACTTCTAAGAATGTAGAGGGCTTGGTCCTGCTAAAGTCGTCTGGAAACTTCTCCATGTATGATTGGGTAACAGCTGACTCTCATCATGCAAGACCAGAAGTGGATCCAGGAACGTACGTTCTCTCGGTCACGGCATGCGACCGCGTTTTCGACCAAGTACGCCGGCTGGCTTTCACTTGCACTCAGCTCTCGCTGATCCTCGGATGGATAGTTCCGTGTGGTGTACTGGACTCTGCTAGCTCACCGCATGTCCGGTCTCACATACTGGGGACACCGCTCATGTCTGCTTAGTACTTCCGTGTCTTTACGATATCCGATCGTTTTGACACCCAGACACAAGAACAATTACTTCAAGCCTCGCGGATCGTTCAACTTGTGGGGCATGTTCCAAAATCTAATGATGGTTGGGAAAAGCCGGTAAGATTGCAAACATTCAGAACTCTCTACAGAACAGGGATGTTAAGTCTATGACCATGAATATGAAGGGATATGCTCATGTTTAGCTAGGCTGTCGGCCCTATTGGCTGCTGAGGAAGAGCCAAAAGCATCCGTAATGAGCGGAAGGGCTCCGGCAACGATACAACAACACAGGGCAGGAAGAGGCAGTAGACGGCGATGACGTGGAGTAAAGTACCCCGGAACATTTGACGAGACTATTCAAACAAAGGTGTGTCGAGGATTTACGGCCGTCCGTCCTACCTCATCGATATATAGGAACGCCGACCTTCACCATATCCTCGAGTATCCAGACAATACATGAGATCCTCAACTTAACTCCTCGGTCTAACCGTTCTGTTCTATCGCAGAGTATCGGGCAAGAATCTCCTGAGGATTCTGTAAGTAGGTTTGGGATGATTCCACACCGACCCTGTCGAACAATTGAGGAGTTGGAGCACCACAAGTTCTCTGGCGTACTGGCCGTCAGAGGTGGATGTCACTTCGAGAATATACATGTTGTCGTCCTTGCCAGCATTCCCGCCGACGCGGGCCCCTGGTGCGGGTAAGATCTTGACGCCAGACAGCGCGAGCTGACTTTAGGTGCTACTGACGATGGGTTTCGTGGCATTGTTCTATGTCTGCGTGGACGAGCGCGTTACTTTGACCGGTCGAATTATGTTGAAGATCCGAGCGGGCGAGGAGAACACAATATCATCCATGGAATAATTGAGTGGCACTCTTTGTTTACACTTGTGTTTTTCTTACGCGAACCAAAGAGTATATCTGCTCGACCATCTCGACTCTTATCATCCTCAACATGGGCATCACAGTGGAAAAGCTGGAGGAGCAATGGACACCCACAACGATTCAAGCCGCCTTCGTGTTCTCTTCACGGTCATCCAGTTCGAGCTCGCATAAGGTTCCCGTGAACTTCCCG
Source organism: Sutorius eximius (assembly GCA_038089815.1). NCBI lineage: Eukaryota > Fungi > Basidiomycota > Agaricomycetes > Boletales > Boletaceae > Sutorius > Sutorius eximius. The sequence goes on along the minus strand of JBBPLN010000006.1, from coordinate 14,214 downwards.
CTGCTAAATCTTGGGTGGACCTTCGCTTTGTCATTGGCTCCATCACGCTCAAGTTGGACTCCCAGAACATTCTCTTTTCGTCAGAATGGTACCACAATCCGCTGGGGAAGTACGTCCATGCGTGCTCAACTTTCGTTCGTCGCGGAACAGGGAGACCGTGGCAGTTCCGCGGAAGGGTGCGCTCAGGATAGCAGTGTAGGGAGCAACTCGACGTTACTCGGTGCCATCGACGTCGTCTTGGCACAAACATCTTCGACAGACGTTTCATTAAAGACTTCTCATACTATCTTGCTTCCCCGGCGTGTCAAGGTTTTGCTCGCTGTGACAATTTCAGCGTGTCTATTCACCAATGGACTCTTCGATGCAGCTTCTGGCCAAGTCAACGATCCGAAAACCCAGGCTCGGATAGCCAGGCAGAGCGGGGACCATCACTTAAGTCGATCACTCGCGACAGGAGAACTGTTTGACGTGAAATTCTTGGCCCGTTCTGCTCGTCCTTCCGGAAACACTGGAGGTCTCATTGAGACCTACGCTTCGCTCTCCGTTTTGGAAGAACACGTTAATCTTTCGTCCGGTCAGTGATCATTACTCTTTAAAACAGCATCCAGCTGATGATTTCTAAGCTAAACTCGGGGAGGAGTGGAGAAGTACACTTACAGCGCTGAAAAGCCATGATGATTCCGACTCGAAATATGTCGGAGAAATTGTGTGTCCCAAGGACGACGAATACGAATTTGACAGCGATTTCGAAGACGAGGGCGAGACATCCGCTCTCGTGGAACCTTGTGTATCACCTCAACCTGATGAGCATGATGTAGTTGCCCTCAAAGGTAAATCGGCTATCCGTATCTCGTCTGCACGTGCTTACTTGAGGCCTCCTGACAGGCCAGTCATTAGAGAGCAACAGTGAAAGGTCAAACAGCTCTTTGTCTTCCTACGCAGTGGCTGGAGGTTGGTAATGTGTTGCTGTTGCTGTTGCTTTGCGGTTGTTCAATCAAGTCCAGCCAGCGATCAAGGCTCGTTGTCTAGCCTACATGAAGAAGCCATTCAAGGTCCGAGTGAACCACGACACTCATCTCTTATGGCTGCGATCGACCACAAACGAACCGTTGTGGTACACATCGCAGCCCACAGGACGTAAGTGATGCGATGCTGGAGAATGTGTATCGAATAGTGCCTGATGGGAATGCAGATGGTATGCTTTCGTGTGGTATTGTTACACCGGCCGTCTCAACTTCAGCAAGCTGAAGTCGCAAGTCGAGCCCGGTGCTCAGTCCCTCCCTGCAACACACCCGGACGACGGACCACCTTCCTGTTCACCTAAGTCGATGTACCGACTAGCGGATCTCGTAAGCCTCTGTAATATTCAGATAACTTAGGACCCTAACCCATCCCAAGGTCGGCGACAACACTCTTAAAGCTAAAGCCCTAGAAGCTATCAGAGCGGGAATGACCAAGGCAAACGTCCTGCAGGAAACGTTCTCCATCTTCACATCCAAGTCGGTGACTCTTCGTATGCTGAGACTCTTACTCATAAGCATGAACAGATACCCTGATGTTCGAGAAGTCCAGCTTAGTGCCCTTATGGAACACTTTGGATCACCTGAGGTCAAGTCTTCATTCCTCAGAACGATGCCGAACCTTATTAGCATGCCTCACGCGGGGCCTACGCTTGCAGCCTTCTACGACAAGCTTGCAGGTGGAATTCAGATATGCTTCTAGAAGAGTGGGTTATCACTACGAAGCTGTTTCACGTGCATTGTACGGTACCAACGACGCATGTTGTACGATTTTTCCGTTGACGTTTCAAATGATAAGAATCTGATGTTTTTGGGTGACGGGGGGACGCGAACGATACAGGCATCTTTTGCTATGTTACATGGCTCGCGGTATGGTTTATCATGCACCGTCTCCACAACGCAACCAATTGAACTTGGGAAGCATCTCCCGGAGACACTGGGCATGTTTAATCCGCAAGTCAGCCTCCTGAACTCAGCCTTTACCACTCCAGATTCATTTCCCTGTTTGCCGCGAGCACATCGTGCAACGATGGCCGTAATTTGATGAAGTGGAGTTCGAGGCTACCAGCCTGACTGGGTCTGGGCCTGGGCTAGATCATGTAATTCTTCCTACTGCTCCTCACGCCATCTTATAATGTCAACAAGGTTTGATACCAACGTGTCCAAAGAATCCTTGATAAGGCCATGAGGCCGTCGCTCGCTCACCATCTAAATAGTGGAGTCGCCCTCGAGCTTACCGTCCCTCAAAACTTCCATCCATTGAGATCTCTCGAGTTCTATCGTCCCCATGCAGCGTCCCTCCACCATGCGTATGACAGCGGAAAAGCTGGAGGAGCAATGGGCGCCCACGAAAATGCAAGCCGCATTCGTCTTTGACTCGCGAACGTTTAGCTCAACCTCAAACGGTGGCATCTTCGTGGACCTCCCGTTTCCAAATCTTGGGTGGACATTCGCTTTGTCCTTGACCCCCAAATGGGGATCCGTGATCAATGGTCGAGGCCACAGAGACCCTCAAGGCCACAGATACCATCAAGTACCCACCAAGAAGTTATCAGGGTGGGTACCCACAGCACTTTCTTTGAATCAGGATGGTAGCGAAATCCGCTGGGGGAGAACATCCGTAGACGCTCAGCTTTCGCTTGCTATGGAACAGCGCGAGTGTACTACCGCGTTGGAAGAATGTACTCCAGACAACACCACGTGGAGCGATTCGACAGTGCTTGTTACTATGAAAGGCGTCTTGGCAGATGGTCCTTGGACGGAAGTTCCGGTGACAACACCTTACGCGCTCTCACTTCCGCAGCGTACCAAGGTCTCGCTCGTTGTGACAATTTCAGAGTGTCCATTTACCAATGGGCTCTTCAAAGCTGTTTCCAACCAATTTAGCGTTCTGGAAAGTGAAACCAAGGCGCGGTTAGTTAACCGGACCGGTGACCACCTCTTAGCTCGATCACTCACGACGGGAGAACTCTTTGACGTGAAATTCTTGGCTCGCGCAACTCATTCTGCTTCTGGAAAAACTGGAGAGGTCTTCGAGACCTATGCCTCGCTCGCCGTCTTGGAAGAACACGTTAACTTTTCGTCTGGTCAGCGGCGCCGTATTCCTTAAGGCAACGTCCTGCTGATAATTTCTAAGCTAAACTCGGAGAGGAATGGAGGAATACGTTTGTGGCACTGGATCACTGTGATAATGGCGACCAGAAGCATGTCGAACAAATTTTGTGTGCAGGGGACGATGAATATGAGCTTGACAGCGACTTTGAGGATGAAGATGAGGCTTCAGCCCCTGTGGAACCTTGTACATTATCCCCACCCAATGAGCATGGCATGACTATGCCTGAAGGTAGATCAACCATCTGTGTCTTGTCTGCACGCGCTTACTCTGGGACCCCTGACAGGTCAGCAATTAGATAGTGACACCGATGCGTCGGGCTCACTATCTCCCTATGACTTGGGTGGAGGTAAGCGACACATTTCCATTACTTTATGGTTTCTAAATCAAGTCTAGCCAGTGACCGGGGCTCACCAACTAGTCTGCTCGAGGAAGTCATCAAAGGTCCGAATGAACCACATCATTCGTCTTCTGTAGCTGCTACCGACCGCAAACGAACCGTTCTGGTAAGCTTCGCAGCTCATAGAACGTAAGTGACGTTGCTGCTTGAGAGTCTGTAGACTTTGCACTGAACGGTGATTGGCGGGGATGTAGATGGTATGCTTTCGTGTGGTATTGTTACACTGGTCGCCTCAACTTCAGCCAACTGAAATCGCAAGCTGAACCTGGTGTTCGGCGCTTCCCTGCAACACGCCTCAGAGTCGGGCCACCCTCCTGTTCACCCAAATCAATGTACCGACTGGCAGATCTCGTGAGCATCTGTGCAAGATATATTCGAATGATGCAAAACTCTAACATATTCCAAGATCGGCAATGACATTCTTAAAGCTAAAGCCCTAGAGGCCATCAGAGAAAGAATGAGCAAGGCAAACATTTTGGAGGAAACATTCTCTGCGTTTACATCCAAGTTAGTGACTCGTCGCATGCTGGGGTCATTTCTCACAAGGAGTTGAACAGATACCCCGATGTTCGCGCAGTGCAACTTAGTGTCCTTATGAAGCACTTTGGGTCACCTGAGATCAAGATGTCGTTTCCCAAAGCAGTACTGAAACTCAGTGGTATGCCTCACGCGGAGCCTGCGCTTGCAGCCTTCTACGACAAGCTTGCGGGCAGAGTTCGGCTCTTTTGTCCCTCAGGTGGGGCAGACTGTCCATCAACTTGCGCGAATTCCTTTCAGTAACCTTCGTTGCGTCGTGTTTCTGTCCATGTCGAGATCCCATAAATGTCCTTGACTTTTGGCTGCGTTACATACTATAGTCCGCAATCCGCGCGTACCAACGACGCATGTTGTACAATTTCTCTGTTGACGTTTCTAATGATAAGATGACTTGGGACGGCGGGAGGACGCGAACGGTGCAGACATTCTTTGCGATGTGGGTTTATTATGCACCGTCTCCTCGACGCAACCGATTGAACTTGGGAAGCATCTCCCGGAGATACTCGGCATGTTTAATCCGCAAGTCAGCCTCCTGAACTCTGCCTCTTCCACTCCAAATTCGTTTCTCCGCAGCGGGTCCATACACAGAAGTGTACTCTTCCAGCGTCTCGTCCTCGGTCGGTACGACAAGGCAACTCGTGCCGATGACACAAAAGTTGGATATGCGCACTGTATGGTGCACTCGCGCTCGAGTAGAGATGGTGTTGTTGTTCCCTATCGAGGGTGACTCGACGCCTAGATTTCAAAAGAGGAACCTTTGCTAAACTCGTCAGCGCGACGGGCCAACGCGAGGACAGACGTACGACATCCGATTTCGAACAAGTTGTTGTCTCCAATACGCATCACCTCCTTGCGACGGTTGACAATGATGGCAGCTTCTTCGATGATGCAGCCCGAGCCGATGACGATAGGCCCTCCGAGAGCGAAGATGGTAGCCTTGGGATGAATGACGGAGCCTGGTCCAATGGTGATGTCGCCTTTGAGATCGACATCTTGACAGACGACCGCTTTCGAATGGATCGTAAACTTATCCCGTCTACGACGAGGAAGGTTAGTTTGGACGGTAGTGTCGGCTTTCAATGTGTTCGCTCACATGGGAGGCATGAACAAAGCGTGCGCCAACTCGCCCGTCGATTTGGCTCAGGTGGGTTCGTTCGACATCCAAAAGCCTTCGTACAGTATTTTTCCATTGTAATGCCAAGCCATCGAGCATCGAAATGCCCGCATCTTTGAGTCACCTCAAGTTGAAAGTGGCAGTAGAGAGAACTGCCCTACCCAAGATTATGTATACAAGCAATATTTCCGCGCTAAATTAGTCGTATGTACTGGAAATAGATCAATAAGTAACCCCGGGCCAGTGCCGATCAAGTTGGCTTTTCGAGACGTGCATGTTCCCCCCACCGCTCCCAAGCTTGGTCTCCAATATGTCTCATCGCGCGTAAGATCTCTTTCCCAACCGACCGCCACCCTTCTTGTAGGATGGTGTCGTATGAATCAACCATTGTCCACGATCCCGAAGTAGTGAGCGGGCCACCGAGACACGAACCATCGTGAATCGGTGTCAACTCGGGGTATAAAGGATCATAGTATTTCGTATAGAAAAGGCGATGGGCCTCAGCATGAGCGTATCTGAAGAATGGGATTAGATTAGGATGCAGGCATGCGAATGTTACGGTACCTCCACATTGCCAAAAAGAATAGTAGCTGGATAAGGACGCCGCAGTATACGATGGTAGTGTTCCAAGATTTCTTGGTGACCGGCTGTGTGAAGCGTGAATATCGCAGAGGGACGCGAATCCTAATGTGCATACCACAAGCCCACGAGTCCAAGCGGAAAATTTGCTGCTGCGATGTAGATCGTCGTGCTTAGCCGTCTCTAGTTGAAGATTATGGGCAAGCTGGTTCCTGGCGAACCGTGCTGTCTTTGAGACTTCTTCCAACTGTTCGAGATGACTAGAATTCAGTTCGAGGTCTTCAGATCTGGCGATCGATCAAGTAGTTCATTTACAGCCTCCCGATAACGATAGAAAACGACCAACCTGTCATTATCGCCCAAGCTATCAGCTAGGTCCCTGAGGGTTTTCCTCATACGGGCCAACGCCTCAGCGTGTCCAATCGGGGTGTCGTCCGAAATAACAGAAATGTCTGCCTCGAAAGACTTATTTACTCTACCTTCTGATGCATCACGTATCTTCGCGGCGTCGTCAACCTCCCTCCCCATAGCGTCAACAACCCGCACCAAACTACGGCGTGGAGTCAGTGGCGGTGTGGTCGCCTTCCTCTCTACGTTCGCATGGCCGTTCGGGAGGTTTGGCAACGGTTCCACAATCCCTTCTTCGCCAACTCTTTCCCGTCCATAAGCATCCACCAGTCGTACAGCTGGAGATCTCCGAAGCGACCGCGGAGATGCGCCGTTTTCTCGAGAGGTCGGGGTTGTAGGTCGTTCTGGAGTAGCAGGTCTATGCGGTGTAGTTGATATCGGGGGCGGCTGGGGGACTCCATTTACAACCGCTTCAACGCTGTCATCAGCACCACGGTCTGTTGTCAACTTTGATAGTGGCAATTCAGGGTTTGCCAGTCTTATAGCGGACAATGGCGAATTTGGCCGTCCTTCCGTTGCAGAAGTCTCTGATTCGGTCACATCGAAACGAACTTTTAATAAGCCCTTCCTCCTACCAATCGACCCATACTGAGATTGATCCACGCCGTTGTTCAGGAGCGCGGATTGGCCTGGAGTTGCCATCCATGCACCCGGCGGCGCGGGCGTGCGCAACGGGAGGGATCTGGCTCGCGACAGTGTTCCTACCGGGGTAAGAAGTCCATCTTCACCCGGACTGTCAGTCTCGATCTCGGTGTGCGCAAAGGGGTGGGTGTTAGCGCGGGGCAACGGGGTGGATGTGGATGCTGGAGGTGTCGACTCCAATGGGAAGAATGCTTCGGGGGAAAACGATCTATGCTGCGACTTGGGTGGCAATGGGGTCGTAATCCAACCACCGGGCGGTTTCGGTGTCTTGGTCAACGTGAAATTTGAGTTGGCATCGATGCCTCGGTCCTTTATCAGCGTATTTCCAAGGGCATCGTCATCCGACGATGACGGTGGACCAGGAAGATCCGGAAGGTCGTGTGGGGGCGATGGCGTCCGAAAGTCCAGGATGGAGCTACCGAACGACGACTGGCGTGGCGGAGTGACAAGCGCAAACGAAGGGGTCACTTCGGAAGCGGGAAACCTGGTATCTGCAGAAGGGGGAGTACCAGGAGGAGTTGCACTGATGGATGGCTCTCTTTGTGGGGGTTTTGGAGTTTGGGAACCCGGTAAGCTACCCACTTCCTCGAGGGACATGTCGTTGGGGATAGAAGCTAGTTTTCCCGATCGAGGGGAACCCTGCACAGATGGTGACGTCAAGACTTCGGTCTCACCGTCTGTCTCGTTCTCTTCTGGGATGGGATTCGGAGGGTTACTCTTTGGTGTGGTTGACTGGGGGGGAAACTCATCGACGGACTCTTCATCACTAGCTGATGTAGTGTTACAACTCGCCAAAGCGCAAACGTGGATAATGACACACCTAATACTATATCTTCCTGACTCCATGAATTTCTGGCTGCCGGAGTTTCGCCGCGGTACGGTTGGACAACCTCAGTCGATCTGCTCTGATAATCCTGTTGGAAAGAGGATTCGTCGCCCACGACGTGCGTGAGGCTCATATCGCTAGGGGCATGGCCAACGCTTGAAAGGCCTTTCATCCTGGAACGCACAGGTATATGGCTAGACGTCGATGTCCTACTTGATGGCTGTGAATCAGGAGTGGGGGAGGAAGTACTTCTACGACGCTCTGCAGCATCATCGAGTTCGAGAGGTGGGAGAGGACTGCGGGCGAAATTCCAACCGAACTTAGAGGTAGCAGCTGGCGTCGGGCTGGAACCATTTAGTGGCGTCGATCGAATGGCTTCGGCGTCGCTCTTGTCAAGGACCGAGTTTGGGCGACCGCCCGAATCGTCTAATGGTGCGGACGATGTTGCAGCCAAGGAGTCCGCCTTTGGTAACACGGTCTGTAGCTTGTTTGACGCCCAAGAAGTGTCTCGGTGACCATGAGAGTCTCCCGGGTGAGTTAGGCTCGAAGCACCACGAGACGAACTGTTGTCCTTGTTCCGAATTTCAGGGCGAGAGGCCGAAGGAGATTTGGAGGTCGACCAATGGGGACGGGGAGAGTTCCAGTTGCGCTCTCGTTCGTGTGTTATCTCCTTTTTCTCCTCTAGTTCCTGTTCTCTCAATGAATCATGGCTGCTAGATAAGGACGCAGGCGAATCCGACCGAAGGGACGTGCGGGAGGACTTTCGTTGGAGAGATGCATGGGTTGGTGTAAGGTGAGTCGAAGCAGAGGGTGATCGCGGTGGGTGGGTATGCGAATGCGAAAACGAGTGATTCGAACTTGTACTCAAACTCGAGGATGGTCGCGATGGTGGATATCGCCTGTTCCATTCTCGTTCCCGTTCGTGATTTCTTTCTCGCTCAAGTTCCGATATTCGATCTCGATCTGGAGAAATCTAAGGCGCAAAGAGAATGAACTGAGGGAGTGCTCACAATCTGCCTGAGAGCTAATTGAGCTGGGCCTTGAGCTGTGGCCATCGTCAAAGCTTCGGAGAGATGTGACGCTCCCTCGTCTTTCCAGGGTTCTGTGCGCCGGCCCGCTCTGCGACACTACGGATTCGTTGGAGAACGATTTTGTATGCGAAGACGAGCGGAACTCCTGAGAAAGCCTACGATGAAATTCTTGAGAGTGTCTGCGGTGCACATCCGGGGTACTGGGCCGCGACTGGAGTCTAGGACGATTCCGCTCCCGTTCGCGCTGATAGTTGCGTTCCTCTTCTTGGGACTGATGTATCCCGTCTCGTGATTAACAATGTAAGCGTAGAACGTGATGCACGCAAGCAAACCGCTTACCAGGCCTCCCGTTCATCAAAGAAGTTGTCGCTGAAGCTGTGAGTCATGGAATATAGTCAATGGAAGCGCACGGTTAGCATGAAGTGGCTTACAGTCGAACTCATGGCTTGTGCGTCTGGGTCCTACTTTTGAACCGTCTTTGCCTCTAAGAGAAGAAGATGGACGCGGATCGGGCGGGATCGCAGTGGATCGTGCGACAGGGGGAGCCGGTGTCGAGGCTGCGTCATGTAAGGACTGAGAATGAAGAAGAATTGCGGGGGTAGGCATACCTTCGCTCTCCGAGTTGAGAACATCACCCATTGCCCGCTGCATTTCCGAATCTTGTTCGAGGAGATCTAGCTACAGGTAAACCAAACGAAGCGAAGCGTTCTATCTGACATACTGGATTGGAATGCCAACTGAGACGACATTTGGAACGATGGGTGTGGTGTGGAAGAACTGCCTGACGGAGCCGCGTGAGTCGGGTTGAACTGGGATGATGCTGTAGCCGCCGGAGGATGATGTTGGGAATTAAAAGTGCCTGTAGATGCCAAAGATGTGTCTGATGGTGTAAACATGGAATGTATGTGAAAAAAGAATACTCGGCAACGTACGATCATACAGTAATGCCTCGGGGAGGTCTTGGTCTACAAGCTGTGACTGGGAAGACACAAGTCGTGCACGTAGGGTATCAAAGGATGCTGCTGTCGACAACCGAAATGAAGGGTTGGGTTGTCTGTTCGATTCTGGTATGCAAGGCTCGAGGACGGCCAGCGCAGTATGGGATTGCCACGTACTTGGCTTTTCAGCTTCCTCGTCGCTCAAGCTCCGTCGTGCGGCCCTGCGTTGGGTTCTGTCCCTGCCGACGACCGGGGTGATTTCCATCGAACTACCATCAAAGCTATTTCTACGAAGTCGACCCTTTTGCGGAGTGTCTCCTGGATCCCTGAGCGCGCGGGAGAATATATCTTTCAAGGATTCGCGGGAGACGCTGGAGGTACTGGAACCGAAACGCGGGGGACCCACAGCTGAATCTGCCTCGGATGGGGGCGCGGAAGGTGGGGCAGGTGTCGCATTCTTCGGGGGACGTGGTTCGCGCGCAAGAAGGGCGCGAAGACGGGCTGCTGGTGTCTCTGCAGGGATGGGAGTGGCGCTAGTGGGAGTGGGGAACGAAGACGAGGATGGGTCTGGGTTGAGGGAAGCGATGGGCTTTGGATGTATTCGAGGTGTCGGGAATTCGTCCTCTTCATCGTGTATGCCCGCAAAGAGAGACCGTGCAGAGAAGGGACCAGGTTGGGGTGTCGTGTCCGGGCCGTCCGGGATGCGGGGGCTGGGACTGCGCCTCAACAGGCGGAGACGGGGCCTAAGAAGCGTGGCCGATGAGGAAGAGACGTCCATCGTATCGATATCGACGTCGGGAACGCCCACGACGTGCGAGCCGTCGTCGCGTCCTCGAGATCAACAAGTTTGTCCTTGTTAAGGTCGGGGCTCGCTTCCCATGACAATAATCATTGTTGTTTGGCATTACCCGAAGCTATCCTAGTTCCCCATCGACGCAGTTCTTAACGCGTTTGGTGTCTTCCAGACCCTGTCTCTCGTTCGTTTGATGGTTTTTTTTGGACTGCTTTACGACTGGGCGAACCCTGTTCTCTCTCATAGTGGACCCGTCGCCTCGGGAGAAGGTACTCCATTGCAATCTTGGGGACATTCATAGAATATGCCGAGTACTATGCCAACCCTCGCAGTGGGCAACGGCATGATATCCGAGTCACCCGTTGGTTGGTCGTACCACTATGCAAACGAAGTTGCTTTCTCTCCATCCTGATCGATTTTCCCCATGTTCTACATTCGACTGGACTCCGTGCGTAAACCGAATAAAGAATTCCCTTTTTACACAGTCTAGTCAGGCCGTCGATGACTGCTTCCACTCACGGGGAACTGCGCAAGTGCGCTTCGAATATATTGCAGGAGTTCGTTGGTAGCCCTGCCTTTTCTCTTGGGTGCATAGTGAATAACAAACGAATCTTGCCCTGGCACCTCGCGACATCCATTCTGTCTGATCAAACTTGTTGAGTTTTTGTTCGTCCCACCGGGGAATCAAACGTAGTCTCTGATCCTTTCTTGAGAGGGTATGTGTGGGTTTTTTGTTTTTTGTTTTTTTTCGTGGTGGGTACACAACAAAAGGCTTCACGTCGCACTTCTCAAGCATGGGACCTCGAAGAATATCTCTTTTCCCGTACGTGCACTTCTAGGAGCAGACATCGCATGGTGAAGAACCACGGTACTTTACGGGGGTAAGTATGAAGAATGGCTGTTATTGTCTCTCCCTGACCCTTGTGTCGCAGCACCCTTACGCCAAAAGTGCTGTTTGCGATTAGGCAGCATACCGGTACCCCCACTTCTCGCAGATCGACTGGATGTTGAACATCGAATGCCATTCGTGGCAAGGAGAATCGTCCAATAAATTACGCATGGTTAAACTTTCTTCAAGGGGCCCGGTTTCGAGGAGACTTTCCAACTGACGCGTCCAGGCTTTCTTACCCGCCCAGGTACACAAAAATCAGACTAGTGTCTCCGCAAAAACTGACGCTACATTTTCTTTCGATCAATGGCATTCGTTACAGTGGAAGGTACAACGACAAGACTGTTCTGTCGTGAATTCTGATGAACAATCATTCAAGCATAGCACAGAACAGCATATTCCTAAAAATACATGATGAAACGCAGATTCGTTGAGCAGTGAGTCGGAAACATACCTTGACTTTCTTCTCCTTGCCGTCATAGGGAATGAAACAACCGTCTCCATACACTTGACAAGCTTTGCCTGGGTGGACAGCACCGTGGTGGGGAGCCTGAGCAATGTAGATAGGAGTACCATCCGGTTCCCTCCCACCCTCAACGGGTTGAGCACGGAGAGCTTGGGGATCGAACTGGCCGGAGCAAGGTACCCATCTGACGGCGCGAGAGTCGCCAACAAGGATTTCGTATTTATCAATCTGCAGGACGGGTCTGAGGACATAGTCTGGCAGTCGCTTAAATCACTTACGTGGACCTCATCTTTCTTGAACCCGATCACTGCTCCTTTCTTGAAGACGCTAGAAGCCTTACCGACCACTGATAACGGCACAAGTGAGAGTGTGTTCCCATGTCTCCAAACTCAAACTCACTGATTCCGCCCTGTTAATCGTATGAACATCAGTGTGCGAGTTAACAATAATGTGACTGCAGACCTCATGGTAAGCACGGCAGATGTAAAGGCGCTCTCCGCGCTCTTCTCCGCCCTGGATGGCATCGCGGGGAATAGACTTTCCCTCATTCCAAACCCAGGCGACTGGTGCATTGTACCGTCCTGCCCTCCATTGCTGGGTGCGGGCTTGGGATTCCGTGATCCAGTTGTTTGCAGACCAGGAGCGTGCCTGTTGCTGTGGAACAATACGTCTCCATGGATGAGACTGCGGGCTAATTGTCACACCTACCTCCTCTGTTTTCTTTTCGTGGTGCTTGTAGGCATAAACCCCAGCGCCGAGCGCGGCGACACCCGCAAGGATACCTCCACCGACCTATCAAGGATTAGATGACCGATCGACAGAGCAGGTCTGAGAGTACCTCGAGTTCCGTCTTGTGCTCGTCGTACCAATGCTTCTCCTTTCTCTCTTCTGTGACAGAGGCCTCGTACGACACCTCGTCGACTTCCACGCTCTGCACTTGCCGACGTTGCTGCACACAATCAGAAGAACCTCGGCAAGGTTCGCACTCTCCGCCCCACTTCTTCTCGCAATACTGTTCTCTTTGGAGGCGTCCCCAAAGGGCGGGAGTCACATCTGGAGTCCAGTCGCCCTGTTTTTCTTTTATCAACAAGATCAGATCACTAGGGTCCCAGAGCACTCACCTGGGAGCGGTGGGGTTGGATGATCTTGTATTCGACACCTAGATCCTTCGATCAGAACAAACTAGGGGGATAAAAAGGCTGCCTACCCTGGTACGCGACGACGTCGCCATAGTTGTATTGTTCACCAGGTTCCCATAGACAAGTCATTGTGCAACTACGGGTGGGAGAGCAGAGAGATGTGGTCTGGAGGACAGATTGGCCCGTACAGCGGGTGGGTTTAAATACCTACGTACGATGGCTATGCCCAATGGCAAGATTCACGCGAGGTGCTGCGACAATCGATACAAGTACCACTTTTGTTCTCTGTACCCCATGATTTGGGGGTCACCATTGGTAATGGGACCGAACCTACGGAACAATCAAGTGCCAAGGCAGACTCTCTGCCTGGAAGCGGAAAGATGCTTCATATCGACGATTATCTGATCCAACGAGGCTTGAACGAAACGTACGACGCACTGATTGTGACCATCGTCCTTTCGGCTCGAGCCTGCACGTCGTGATCGCCGCGCGCCACCACCATGGAGTATGGTGATCAGCTGGACTCAAACCGGGCAAGGTTCACCGCGGCAGCGCAGACGAGTGTGCGAGATAAGCACTGGTCCTAATTCCTAAACGTGTTGAATGACCCCAAGTCACTGAGCTCCAAGCGAGCGGTTTCCAAGTCATCGGGAGCACCTGAGTTGAAAGCCGCGATCTCCATCTTTCGTTCCACGAATAACGATGAGCAGCGCAACTGAATCGGTCTTTCGTATCGCGCCAACGTTGCAAAAATATGACTGGGGAAAGGTTGGAAACCAGTCCAAAGTCGCCCAACTTGCTGCGGGTGCAGACATTGGCTTCGTCCCTGACAACTCGACACCCTATGCCGAGGCAAGTCGTCGATTACCACCAGGTGCCAGTAATCGATAACTATCTCTAGCTATGGATGGGCACGCATGTTAAATCGCCCTCAGGGGTAATCGGCTCGAGCTCGAGTCTCCCGGATATCTTGGCTGCGAACCCACACCTTATCGGAAGTGCGGTTTCCAGTAAATTCCTCACCTCCAGGGGAAACCTCCCCTTCCTCTTCAAAGTCCTCTCGATCAGAAAGGCCTTGAGTATTCAAACACATCCTGACAAGAAGACCGCGGAACAGTTGCATATGAGGCAACCAACAGTTTATACAGGTGTGGTGCATACGTTTCCAGCGTTGCCCTGATCTCATTCGATTACAGATGACAACCACAAGCCCGAAATGGCGATCGCGTTGACGGACTTTAGAGGCCTGTGCGGTTTCTTGCCCATCCAAGACATCAAAACATACCTCAGGAATGTGCCAGAGCTTCGCGCATCAGTTTC